>JAEQBH010003258.1:0-306526 GCA_016808115.1 Tetrastigma voinierianum
CTACAAAATAAGGTAACAAATAATAAATGTGCTAACTAAAATAGAAAAGGGTTCTGAAGATTCAAGTCACATTCTAAACTCTACACCATGACTTGTGAAAAAATAAATTCCAACAATAAATAAATTTCATGAACATTTTCCATCCTTAAATAACAACCTCTCAGTCTTAATCTTACATATCAAGCAAGCAAACACATGCACCCAATCACTTAGGTGACCAATTTGGTCATGTGAAATTTTTTTATTGAATATATGACAATCCGGGTCGTTCTCCTCTCTCTCTCTCTCTCTCTCTCTATCGTGGGAAAGCCTAATCTAAGTCCTTTAAATGTATAACGTAACGCTTAGAATTGTATTAAACTCTCCTCTCGTTACAAAAATTTTCAGTAGAGTAAGTGGGCCAATTTGTGGATTCTAAGATTTTCTCACAAAGATCTTCCATTAGGTGAATAATGAGGTGATCCATATACCCCCGTTTGATATTTCTGTTTATCTACATCAGATTTGGTCTCATGCTGTTATTTGCTTTCCTCGAACCCTCTTTCACTGGAAGCCAGAGTTGTTTTGGACTAATGTCCCATTTCTACCTAATTTTTATTCATACCCGTTAAATAATTAAATTGAATTGTATTTATTATATCATTAATTAATTAAATATCATCTTTCTTTTTTTTTTGGAATATACTCTATAAATTAATTTTGATTGATTTATTTAAATGATTCATAACATGTATTAAAAATATATAGTCAAGTTACTAATAAAATTAGTAAACAAATCAGTGTGAGTCAAGTTCATATAAATATTGGCAAAAAATTGAGTGTTGTATAACGAAGATGATAAATAAGCTCATATTTATAAGGTTTGTTATCATCTCGAACTTGATAACCATAATTTTAAGTGATTGTTTCGAAAGAAAGTAATTGAAGAAAAAGGCATGGCTTCCATGAGAGAGAGATTCAACCTCTTATGATTCGCGTGGGAAGCGATCTACGTAATAGTCCATTAAAACTGAGATCATCATCCCCAAAATTCAAACCCCCTCCGTTTGATCCATAAGACAATGGGACCCATATATATATATATTATTATTTCAAGCCTTGCATTTAAACAAATTTCAAAAAACAACTGAAATTTCATTAAATGAAGGTTACGTGTATGTATCATATTGATTAAGACTTTTCTATTAGTTGATTTTTTTAACGAACTTAGTTGTCCATCCTATCATGCCTATCTAAGTTGGAAGTTGGGTAGAACTTTCTAGGTTTAAAAAGACACAAAGATATAAAGGAGAGGGATTTCGAGTTTGTGATGGTTTACTATAATGTAATTGAAAATGATTATTTGTCAAAAAAAAAAAAAAAGGAAAAAGGTTGGTGAATATTTTGAAGATGTTGAAAAAATTATGTGGTTGATAAATAATTTGGTAGATTTTTGAAGAAACTATTATCATCAGTGAATATTCTAAAAAGTATTTCTGGAAGAGATATTCTAGTTGATGAATATTTTTAAAGATAATTCTAAGAATTTTTAGAACTTTAACATGTTTTGTTGATTAAATCTGTATGAAGGATGAGCTTGTGTTATCTGATTTGGGAAAACAAAAAGCCTCTAGAATTGTACAAATGAAACTAGCCTATGAGAACCTCTTCTGGTAGAAGTATGATTTGTGATTTTGCATAGACAAAATTTGAGAAAAGAAAAAAAAAATCTCTAATAGCAACCTTGATTCATGTTTTGTAATGATATTTTTTGGACGACGAATATATCACTATTAGAAAAGAAAAAGTTAGAAAAAACGAGTGATACACTACAAAAAAACAACAAAATTGGGACCACAAAAAGTGGTCACAAAGTACGTTCTTAGAAGTATAGCGGCCTTTAGTAGCCTTGACGTGTAGTCTTAGAAAATCTCGTCGCGAGCCAAATCCCGGTGATAAAAGTGAATTGCGCTAAGTGCGACAAGACACTACAAAAAATAGCAAATAGTAACCTGAAATTGTGACCACAAAAGGTGGTGCGTTTGAATGCCAGCATTCACAGCCAGATTCTTCTGATTAGTGACCACATATCATGGTCATTGATCGATGACCATAAGGGTACGTGGTCGCGTCTGATGACAACACCAATGGTCAGCGATCGGCGTGACTCCATAGCATGTAGTCGCGTCGGCGACCACATAACTTGTGGTCGCGATCGGCTTATATTCCATTCTCCCCTCCTCCTCTCGGCATCACCTCCACTCACCATAGCATTTCGTTTCGTCATCGGTTCTAGAAATTTTCTAGGCTTCCACTGAGTAATTTGTAATTTATTATTTAATTTACTATTTTTAAAAAGTTTAAATTCGGGATGCCAAACTTTAAAAAATTCATAAATAATTCTTAATACACAAAATTCATCGAAACACTACGAGTTACTCGTTTCCATGAAGACGGACTCAACGTAGCGATTCGATTTCGTCCACTCACAATTCTGGGAATTTTGCAGGCTTCCCCTGAGTCATTTTAGTAATTTATTATTAAATTTTATATTTTTTAAAAGTTTAAATTCAGGATACCAGCTTGAATTAAAGAATTACCAAATGGTAGGAATTTGCCAAAACTTTTACGAGTTACTCGTTTTCACGAGGCGGACTCAGCGGCGCCGAGTTCGTTTAGTCATCTAGGGAATTTTCTAGACTTCCCACGATTCATTTTAGTAATTTATTATTAAATTTTATATTTTTTAAAATTTAAGTGGATACCAAACTTAAAAATTCATAAAGAATTCACCAAATCTTTTTTAAGATTTAAGCGAAACTTTTCTAAGTTACTCGTTTTCCGCGAGACGGACTCAGCGGCATTCGTTTCGTCATCCGAATTCTAAGGAATTTTGAAACTTCCTGATATTTGGTTATTTATTATTCAATTTTATATTTTTAAAAGTTTAAATTCGGGATACCAGAATTTCAAAATTCATAAAGAATTCTCAATGCCCTAGGAATTGACGAAACTTTTACGAGTTGCTCGTTTTCCGCAAAGAGCGGACTCCATGACGCGATTCGTTCGTCATCCTAACTCTAGGGAATATTCTAAGCTTCACTGAGTCATTTTAGTAATTTATTTAATTTATAGTTTTAAAAGTTTAAATTTTGGTAAGTTTAAACTCTCACATTATACCAAACCCTTTTGGCCTATGTCCATTTCCCCCTTTCTCGTTCTTCTTCTCCCTGACCCTCTTGCCATAATTTTCTTCAACACTTGCTGGCTGCCGTTCTCGTAGACATCGTTATCGCGCGAGAAGACCAAAACGTACGGTGGCTCCCAACTCAGCGGTTTTGCAACTTATTCTTTTTATTATTCTCTTGAAATTTCATCAAAAAATTACCATCTCAAACACATTCTGTATGGTTTCTCCTAAATTTGCATTAAATTCGAAATTTCCTCAAAAAATATGAAAAAAAAAACAAATGTCCATCTTGTGGTCTTTGATTTGAGCGGCCACAACAATGTGGTCACAAATAACGACCAAAATAATGTGGTCACAGATAATAATCACATATGTGATCGCGAGAATAAATGTGAATGGTCCACGTAATCTAATTAGTAGAAGACCGATGGCCCCAGATGGTAATGATTCTGCCGACCATCTTGGTTGTTAAAGTATTGTTAAGCGATGTGAAATTGTATATCACCAATAAAATAATTTCCTTCTTAGTGACCATTAGTGAATATATTTGTTTATCATAGCATCTTGTGGTCACTAAATTTATAAATATTTTAATTATTTAATTAATATTTCATAAAATTTAATTATTACTTTATATTAATAAGTTTAATTGTGGTTATATATATATAATATATATATATATATATATATATATATATATATATATATATATATATATATATATATATGATAAGTTTAAATATATTTATCATTTAAATTTAAACACAAAAGTATTAAACATTAAAAGTCAAGATTGAGGTCCAATGTTAAGAAAACAACACAAAGTATTAAGCGTTAAAAACACAAAGTATTAACGTTAAAAAACGTGATATACTCAAGACTAAATATCTCAGTGCTTATTGTGTTGCAGTCTATACTGGACCATCACGGTGGCAACTGATCGGCTCGAAACCTCTCTCTCTCCTCCATCATCTGCTCCATCATGCGGCGTATCATCTCCTCGGTTTGAAGTCTCCACCCATCAAAGGATTGAATGTTACTTTGTAGCTCCAGGCGCCTGCTCCCACATTGAGATTGTCTTCGACTCAAGCTCTCTCTAATTCGATGGCGCCTCGAAGAGTCTTTGGCGAGGATGAGGCATCAAATGCAAGTACGGATGATTTGATTTTACGACTGTCCCATATATATATCTTCCATGTGATGAAGCCTCGACAACACAGCCAAGATCTCCCGATCCTCGTCTTCTGTGTCAAAGGAACTTGGTTTCGATTCATCTTGAGGATTCCATAACTTAATTAGCTCATGTATATTCTCTTGAAACAAAGCGTCATATGAAACTACCGGTTTCTTAGTTGGATAATAAGCACTACAACAATTTTTTAATTAGACTACGTCTAAAAAACGTAGTCTTTTATATATAGACTACATTTTCTAAACCGTAGTCTAGGTGAGTATAGTTAAAAGTGTGAGTGTAGTTAAAAGTACAGCCAAGAAACTAGCAGCTAGAGAATACACAAAAGTACACTTGCAATAGAAATATCCCTCATAAATTATTGGCCAAGAAATAAGAGAGTTAATGAGAATATAACTTTCGCCTATCATGAAGAAGCTATCATCCTTGAACACTACCACCATTTCACTTTCTTTCTAGATTGCCCGAAGATGCAGTGGAGCCTTTATAGCTTCGACTTTCTTTCTTATTGGAACAAGTTCACCCCAATAACAAGTCTCTTGTGGGAACAAATTCCACCCCAATATTCATTTTCATTCTGGTAGAATGAAAAATATGTAAATGAAAAAATGATATTTTCACATTAAAATAACAGTCCATAGATCCCCATGACTTTGATGCAATGAAGAACAAAATGAAAATAACACCAAATTTTTCTCTTGATTTATCTTTGGGTTTGTAATCGAATTTGATAAAAATGCATAATGAGGAAGCTGATTGTATTAGCATCTAATTGATTCCTTAACCATGTTTTTCCAAGATCAATTGAAAAAGAGAAGTTGGTGTAACTTCTTTTCGCTCAAAAACTGATGCACCTAGCAGTATAGTCCTTCATTAATTTATGAAAAAAATATTTTCCTGACAAAATGGCCTTCTAACATTCATAATTGGATTAGAATCTTAAAGGCAAATGCCATTGGTCACGGGTTCTCCATACTGATGTGTTTCCACAAAAGAAAAAGAATCTCCAATATAAGCTTTAATCTATAGAATATGCATGCATGTGTAATCAAGAACAAATTGAAAACATCTCTTTTTCTATTTTCAGTTTTATAAACTTTATCTTGAATTAAATAAGCATAGGTGTGAAGGAAAGGCTAAAAAATCCTAACACAGGCATGAAGCTACTAGCCTAGAGCACTTCAAGGCAAGAGCTCAATCTACCACATGATTAACCTACACTAGTTCCTCTGGTCCTATCAATACCAACTATAAAAGTAGGAAATAAAAATAATCATTAAAAGAATTTAATTTCTTTCCAACAGGTTATAGAATAATATTGGATTAAAAGAATTTTCCAACCTGAGTCAGGTCCATTTGCAATAATATGGACAGAGTAAGCTTAATCAACATAACCACATATCAACAAGCCAATTTTAAAGCAGTCATTCCAAGCCCTACAAACAAAAAGAACTCCCCTGAGAAAACTAAGGTAAAAAAGACATATCTGTGTACCTGGAAGTCAGTCAAATCGGAACTACATAGTTTGGCAATTTCTCTTGCATCACAACATACCTGCAAAGGATAAATAGGTAAGTTTTAGATAGATAGGAATGATTAGATTCAAGCACTGAATAGGAGGTCTACTTGATAAATTAGTACATTTCAAACAAAAAAACCATACTTGAGCTTTTAAATTGTAAATAAATGTAACAAATGCTCATTTCATAAGATTCTTTAATGATTTTATTTCATCGATATCCTAATTCCATTCATTTAATAATAAAGATATAATATTTTTTTGTTATGAAAAAAATAGAAAAACACTAAAACTTAGTTTAGTGAAAAGGGACCCATCTTTTGTCTTCTCCATGCTTCAAAAACCCCTATTGTCAGATAATCCAATTTTTCTGTTTTTCAAAAACATTTTTCAAGAAAATGAACTAAACAAGGCCTAGCTCTCTTTATAGACATTAATACAAATTAATACGATGCAAAAATAAATAAATAAGTAAAATTAAGGAATGGGTTTGTCGTTAAGTCAAATTGAATCTATTTGGCAAAATAACTTAAAAATGGAAAATATTTTACTTGGATAAGTAAAAAATAAGTTACTATTATAGATAATTTGGTCGGATTAATTAATACATATTATTAGGATTATTTAAAGTAAAATAAATTAATTAATATTTGAATATTATATTGGAGGATGAGAAAAAGGGCTTTAAACGGAGGCGTGGACTAGCGTATCTTCTAATCTGCAGAAACCCATATGTTTATCTTCTTCTTCCTCACCGAATTCCGAATCTTTTGATCTATTAATTATTCTTTTATTAACAGTATGGCTATCAGCCCTATCACAGAGTAATTGACATCCCGGACAGAATTAAGAAACTTCAAAAATTAGGATTTGAAACCTAAAATTCAACTCAAAAAAACCTCTACCCAAACCCAAACATGTGAAACTCGCTACAGGATCCTTGACACTATTCTACCCGATTGCGCTATATTACTGTTCATTTTTCGTGAAAAAAAAGGGAACCACTCCTCAAATGAAGAAGAAAATTTCTTCAATAAATTTTGATGATATTTTGAAGACTGCACACTGGTAAAATGCTAAGCCAAAATATGATATTTAATGATTCAGAAAAAAAGAATGCGGCAAATTCAAATGGGATTTATAGGTCTTCAGAGTCATTTAGCCATGAAAGAAGAAGAAGAAGAAATGGAAAAAGTAGAATAAAATGAGATGAGAGTGATAAAAAGTGAACCTTTGTGAGTATGGAAACCAGTAGGCTTGCAATTGTTTCCCTTGTAGTAATCTCACGGGGCTCTTTTGGAGGAGAGAATGTCGAGGGACGATGATCGTTTTCTTCTTAACGATCTCCCGATCCCCAATATCAGTCGCACGCTATCTTAACACAATCTCTAATAAATGTCTATTTACAAGTTCTGCACCACTCATCAACATAAAATTACGATTAGGGTTAGGGTTAGGGTTACCTGTTCTTCGAACTTCTCTTCTCCTCTCCCTGTTTCCTAGCTCCTGCTAAGAGTAAACTGTAAACCTCTTTCTTTTTCTTTTTTAAACTTTTCTAGAAATTCATCATACGGTATATAAATAGAGACTGGGATATCAAATTAATAATTTTCAAAATAAAATAAAACTCACTTTTTGGAAGTTAGAACTATTGGATATTTACATTATCTA
The DNA here is from genome assembly GCA_016808115.1 of Tetrastigma voinierianum. Taxonomy (NCBI): domain Eukaryota; kingdom Viridiplantae; phylum Streptophyta; class Magnoliopsida; order Vitales; family Vitaceae; genus Tetrastigma; species Tetrastigma voinierianum. The sequence goes on from JAEQBH010003258.1 coordinate 7,552, forward strand.
ATTTTGAACAGAGGATTAGATATAAATTGTGGTAGATGAAGAGTTTTAAGAAGTTGTAGATGATATTTAACACTTTTCAATTTAAAATGATGAAATCAAGTGGTTATTTCATATAAAAGACTAATTATCCTTATTTTAATATATTAATTAAAGTATTCATCTATGCTATTTTAAAAAATTAAAGGTATAAAATAATTTTAATATTTTAAACATAAAAATGGTCCGATTAGTATATTCTTAATATAATTTTTTTTGGCAACTTTTCAGCTTATGGTTAAACTATATTAATTTGTACATAAAATAAATTACAAGAAATTTCATAGACTTACCTGTAAAATGTTCTTAATTTAAAAAAAATTTTTTTGATATAAATCTTATTTCTGAACACATGAATTGTTCATATTGAACTGAAAGAAAATGAAAAATAAAATAAAGGGAAGATTTTCAACTTCAATATCTTGATTAAAACTGATGCAGAAATAAGCATAAAACTATGGCCGCGATGAAGATGAATAAAACAAACAGACAAAGATAAATATCAGCTTAACTATCTACAATCACACGTTTGTTTATTTTATGTACCACATTTTCTTCCAATTTCACTACAAACATAACACACACTATTATCTTCTTTTGAAAATTATCTACAAAAAGCTCAACTGACACCTTAATTTAATTTCAGTGTCATTATCTTAAAATTAACTGAAAACCTTATTTATATATATGATCATTATCATAATCCATATCATGATAGTTATTTGTTTATTTTGGCAACATCTATCATTTATTAATAATAATCAAATGATTCCATAATATTATAATAACAAAACTGATAATATGAATCCACTGGAAAATGATTTCCATAATCATCAATATGATAGAATGATATAAATATTAACATAATATAATAATTATTTAATATTATACTGTCAACTTCAAGAATATTGACAGAAAATGATATGCAGAAAGAACATGAGATTTAAAATTATGTTACGGTCGTCGATTTAGTCGAATTAAAAGAATTAATAAAGGATCGACATCAAAAAAGTATGGATTCACAAAAAAAACATGAAAGATCTTGAGGTTTCTAAATGATCTGACACAAAAGGTTGAAAGATTCTCACTGCTATTTTGAAAAGACTATATTTAGTTAAAGAAGCCGTATAACATGTTGACTATTTATACCTTTCAGCAATAATGATCATTATCCATATTCAGTGTCATCTTAATATCTGTTACTGAATATCAACATCAATAAACCAGAGTCCATATTATCTATATATAAAAGACTCAATACAATGTACAGAGTCTTTCCACAAAGACAATATATATCAACGTTTCAATTATAAGATAACGTTTAACTCATATGTTCAGTAAGTTATATAAAATATTATCATTTGTCACAAAACTATTTTCTTCCTTGAAACCAACCATAGTCTATTGAACTTCTTTGGTATAATATAAAGGTTTCAAAACACTTATCCACTCAGTCTGCAAATTTTGACTTAAACAGGAACTTTCGCAATCCTCTTCAGCCTTCCCAAATGCTCCCATATCCATCCACAGTGGCACCTCCTTCATTTCAAATAAAACATTTAGATATTTAGACATACAAGAAATTGAAGATAATTTTAAAAATGAAAAAATTGTTGTTAACCGTTTCATGTGGCTCAAATTAACTATGGACCCACTGTGCCGTGGTCGGATATCTCCAGATCCCGTCCACCGGGCCCCACCTATGACGACTTTGATCATCGCCCTTGATTGGAATGAGTGCACTATCCCAATCACTAACTCACGGTACACCCCACACAAATGCGCTTCTTCCGCCTTCTCCAGAAATACAAAGTATCTTTGAGATCTCTTACCTTGAGTTGGCCCCATACTTTTAGCATCCCATTCCAAACATCTCCCACTGTGTATTTCCAAGAACACAGCCAACATGACTTGAAAGCACCCACAGTCTCCACATGTTTCTTCAAATCATCACCATCCCAATGAAAATACAACTGGAAAAAGATCCAATAAACTAATTTCAATACTGCATTTAATCATATTTAATATCCATATATTCAAAAGATATATATATAGAGAAAGAGTATATATATAGAAAAGAGAGATATATAGTATTCGCATTATCCCCATCATTGATCCAAAAACAATCTGTCCATTACCATTTTTCTGAGTTATATCAACAATCAACAAATCCACCATTCAGATTGAACCATCCATTTATTCGGCAACTTAAGAGAGTAAGAATTTAAAGTATAATCAAATATTAATTTGAAATTAACAGTTTTCAATCAGGTATCATATCCAAATATCTTTGTGAGACATAATAGCTACTTCACTTTACAAAATTAAAATTAACAGTAAACAGCCAAGTTTGAAGAAGATAAAGTGTTTTTTGTCTGTTTGTTGTTTGAAAATGAATAATTTTTGAACAAAGGTTAGTGTTATAATTATAATGAACAATATAGGGAGGAAAAATGATATTTATATTTAATATTTGAAATTGATTAATAAAATAAAATCTTTGTTGCTTGGCCAATGCTTGTTTGACTCGAGTGGGGTGTGTAAATTATCCGCTTTATGGAATCTTTCTCTCTCTCTCTCTTTCTTTCTTTCTCGCTTCTGCTATCAAACCAAAATAAAAAGAAATTGAAAATTATTCAAAAGGGTATTGACCTGATCGGTGTCATAATGATAAGAGCATCCATTTCCATATCAACTATATATTATATATATATATATATATATATATATATATATATATATATATATATATATATATATATATATATATATATATATATATATATATATATGAGAGCTTAATTTTGAAAAGGGGTCTTTATTAATTAAAAAGCAACTCCACTTAGCTTATTAATTATATTTAGCAATTAATCCTTCTTTTCTATATTACTTTATATCCCCTAATGAAAATGGATGAATTTAAAGTAAAGCAAATCCCACGTGAATCATGCCGACTTAAAGCAATTTCTAAATGCAGGAGCTGTCATATATAGAGGCCCCAATGGGTCTGGTGTCAAGCTAAATGATAGGGAAAATATGAACAATTAAATTAATGGTATCACCAAAGTTATTAAGGATGGAATAGAGGAAGCAAATCATGGATGTTGGCCCATGAAAATTGTCTATAAATAGTTTGTTATTTATGGTATCACAAATAAGGGCTTTATTTATTTGTTATTTATTTTAAAGCTAATCACTTTTGGGCTTAAATTTCTTATAGTGAGACAATGACCGCATTTAATAGTGGAAAGATAAAACAATAGACCATAGTGCAGTGGTCACTATTTAAGTTTCTTCTCTATAAGGCTCCCCACTAATCCACTACGTAAAATTGCCACTAATTACAACCATTACAAGCCATGGGGTCACTATTTACCAACCACGGGTTATAGGTCGCTAACCAGCTGACTACAAAACAATGTGGTCACTAGCTAGTGACCATTATATGGTCGCAAAGATTGTCTCAAAATTTAGCTACCAATCGTTATGCCAATTCTTTTCCTCGAATTAATTATATGCTAATCTGATCATGCACACAATGCACCACTTACGTATCACGCGCCAGAATTTTAATGATCTTATTTTTGGTCTTTTGTGGTTGCATAGTGGTCGTAATGTGGTCACTAATTTTAGACCACTTTTTGTGGTCACAATTTGTGGTCTCAAATTTACTGTTTTTTTGTAGTGATAGTTGTTGAATTAGGCCTTGTAGAGGATTCTTTCCACAACTACATTGTTAAGGACAAAGTATTTGAGTGTGAAAGTTTGAAATTGTGCAACGACATTATGAAAGAGAAAGCATTTGAGTGTGGAAGTCTGAAATTATGCTTGTAATCGTTTGATTTTTAATGGATGGTTCAGCCTGGGTATGACACTGCATAATAGGTACAATACATCCAATTGCACTAACATTTTCTTGCTCCTCTGGTATTTTTTTTTTGCACAAAATTGCTTTTAGATAAGAGAGAATTTAACTTATTTTAGTCATCATATACTAAGGTGGCGTTTGTTTTTTGACTTAATACTGAAGCTAAATAGCTTTCAGCATTAAGCTGTTTATTTTTTTAAAATTTTCATGATTTATTGTTGAAATTTTTTTAAAAAGTTCTGAATAGAAAAAGTGAAAATATTTGGCTTCTTCTATTCAGAAAAAGTCATTTTCCACAAAAATAAGAAAAACTCTAACTATCGCCAATACACACTACTAGTGATGACAACTTAGTGGTTTGGGATGTATGAACTCTGCATCCCGACCCTATTGCTTATTTTTTTCAATTCAAACTCATCTCCATTTAAAAATTAAATAGGGATGGACGGAGATGAGAAAATTCTTAAACTCGCCCTGTTTACATTTTATTTTTGTTTCTATTTTTTAATTTTAATTTTTTTATATTTGCTTTTTTTTATTTTATTATATTAAAATTAATATTTTTCATAAAAATAAAAATATTATGAATTTTTATAAAATATTTATTAAAAACATTATAATAATAATAATTATTTATATTAAAGTATACAAATAAAATAATAAAAAATTATTTTTAAAATATAATCAGGATGTGGCTTATTATTATTATTTTGGATACATATCTATTACCATTCGGATCCGCTTTTGCCCCGAACAATTTATTTCTTTTCATTCACTTTATTTTAAAAATGTGAACTTAGCCTAACTCATTTCCCTAATCTTCCGAGATTTTCGTAAAAATATTATCCCTGGAGTCACTGACAACTTATCACCCAAAAAATCGGAAAAATTTCCGCTTGTCTTAGAATTCAACGAAACTTTTCTGGGTCACTAGATTTTGCGAGACAAATTTAACGGCTCAGTCTGTTTTGTCATTCGAGATTTAGAGAATTTTCTAAACTTTCCTGAACTATTATTGCAATTTATTATTTTTATTAACATTTTGTCATTTTTGAAAATTTCTAATTTTTCAGGGTTTTACAGGGAGTAACAATACCTGAACCCATTTCAAATTTGAGAAAATAAACTCATACCCGTTAAAAAACTGATTAAAATTAAACAAAATATGTACCATTAAGAGCGAAGCGGGGAGAAAACCCGAAATAATCCATCCCGTTCCATATTAGATTTCATGAGACGAATTTAATCTACAAATTCAAGCCACATCCGAGATCTAGAGAATTTTCTAAAGCCTCGAACTCCCATGATAATTTATTATTTTACAATACTGTCATTTTTGAAAATATCTAATTTTTCAGGGTTTTACAGGGAGTAACAATACTCGAACCGACGGAGAAAATAAACCTCATACCCGTTAAAACCCTCGATTAAACAAACCAAAACCTCGTACATTAAGAGTGGAGAGGGCGGAACCCGAAATAATTCGTCCCGTCGCTATCCTTACTGCACTCTACCGCAAAAACAAACAACTCTACTTAATGCTATTAAGTACTATTTAGCATTAAGCTCAAAAAGTTCTATCTGCATTAAAACAAACACCACCTAAGGCTCTAACAAACGCTTGTGAAATCGAATATATAAAACTAAACCTAACAATATTACTTACTAAAACTTGGGTTTGCTCCCTAGAAAACTAAGGCTAACAACGCCACACAATAATTTGATAGTTCGCCCTTTAGAACCACTATAAGATTACTGGAGGTTGGCGATTAGGACACCCATGTTTATTCTTATGATTAATGACATAATAAAGAAATTCGAAATAAAGAAAAATATTAGATTTTTATGGAAACCCTTGTGAGATAAAACCACGGGTAGAGAAGAAAGTTTCACTATGAATTTCGAGAGAAATTAAAAGTTCAGTTGAATAGAGAATAAAACATAGTACAAGTTAATTTTGAAGAAAATACCTTGAGCCTAATGACTCAACCCCTTTGCTACTCATAACATATTCTTATTTTTTTCTTAATTTTTTATTTTCACAAAAGTCAATCAATCTTGATCAAATATAATCCCAAAACTAAATTTGAGTAACAAATCAACATGTATAAAAAAGCTAAAATCGTACTAAAATATAATTTGCTACTACCACAACAGATCCTTATTTTTTTTCTTAACTTTTTCTTTTCACAAAATTATCCACGCTCGATAGATTACAAGCCCAAACTAACAACTTAAGGGGCCACAATCACTACGTATAAAAACAAAAAGTACTAAAAGATGATTTGCTACTTACCATTAGGGGTGCCAAACGTGTTGGGTCAAGGTTAACTACACAAGTTAATAAGTGATCAGAAAACACGAACCAACATCAATCGTTGTTAATGTTAAACACACCAAATATCATCAACTTTTTAGTTCCACCAAAACCCGTTAATCAAATAATAATCGCGGTCGCAATCTGATCGTTAATCACTCTGATATTCAACGCACTACTATAAAACTGGACAAGATAACAATGTTAACTGCAACGTTATAAATGTGCTGAAGATGCCCATCTTATCACTAATCGCTGATTAACGCAAAGAACTAATGATCCGCTATCAATCAATCGCTTTAAATTCTGTTCTAAACCCATGACCGCGAAGACCGTTGCTGCTATTAATTTCGATGCTCTACTTACTACGACCTTTCAAGTGGCCTTCCATGTATGTCCCACAAAGACTATAGGGGACCACTTGTAAATAATATAAATGGATAGACGTGGTAGTCTTTCATCGTCACAATATTCCTATCCCCAACTTCACTTCCCATAATCCCATTTTCTGCAATGGCCCTCTTCCCCATTCCCATTCTCCTTACCATCCTCGGTGTTCTATACATCACATTATCAGTACTAGTCAAAAAAGCAGGAGGAACAAGCCGCCGGAAACCACCACCCGGCCCCCGGGGGTTACCGATAATCGGCTGCCTCCACCTGCTCGGAAACTTCCCTCACCGGAACCTCACCGTATTAGCCAAGAAATACGGCCCCATCATGTTTATGGCTCCGGCTCTGTCCCAACCACACTGCCTCATCGCGCCCTGCCGCCAAGCTCTTCCTCAGAACCCATGATACGGTGTTCGCCGGCCGGCCGAAGATCCAAGCATTCAAGTACCTCACCTACGACACTAAAGGCATCGCCTTTAGAGAGTACGGTCCGTACTGGCGAGACGTTAGAAAATTTTGTACAGTAGAGCTTCCTAGTTCTGCAAAATCAATTCGTTTGCGTCAGTAAGGAAAGAGGAGGTGGGATGTTCGTGAAGCCGCAAAGAAATGCAGCAGCCCGACAGACGGTGGATATTACCGCAAAGGTTACCGAGGTTGTTTGAAAATATAACGTACCGGATGCTTTTCGGGCGATCAAAGGCCGGGGAGGATCGACTGATAAACATTCTCCAAGAGGCTCAGGCTGGCTGACTTTCAATCTTGCTGATTATTTTCCTGGGCCTCTTGACCTTCAGGTATGTATAATGGCAATTATTCACAAAATCATGGACATCTATATATATATATATATATATATATATATATAATACTTATAAAACAAAGAACTAATCAAGTTGCTAGACTATACTCTAAGAGCTTATTTGGTTCCTATTTTTAAAAAAAAATATAGGGAACTCTAATCTTTGTGTTTTCAAAAACTGTTTTTGTTATCTTAATTTAGTGTTTTCTATTTTATTTGTGTTTTTCCAAAACAAAAAACAGGGAACCAAACATGTTCAATGTGTTTTCTTTATTGTTCTTGTTTTTAGAAAAAAAAAGAAAACAGTTTTCAAAAACTTTAAACAAACATGTCTTAATCAATTTCTGTTTTTGAAAATTGTCTGCTAGCGCTTTCTTAAAAGATAAAGAAACATCGTTTGGTATTTGCTCTTATTATCTAAATTTAGCGCCTTTATATTTTCATAATAAAAACTAGGAATGAAACATACTTAGTTTTTTCAAAACAAAAATAGTTTATAAAAAGCAGTAGACAAACGGGCCTTAAGTTTTTATTTTATTTTATGTGTTGTAGAGGTTAGTTCCACGTTTCAAGGCAAATAACAAGGCGGCAGATGAAATCCTAGAAAAAATAATCGACATACATATGCAAGACGGTGGTAAAGATCATGATCATACCAACTTCATTGACATCATGCTATCTTTGAGTAACCACTTCGGAAATCCTAGAAATGATCAGTCTTCCAACATCATTGATCGAACAAATGAAAGCAATGTTTGGCTGACATGTCGTCGGTGGCATCGGCTCTTCTAGCACTACGATCGAGTGGGTTTTCTCTGAACTCCTACGCCATCCCAGAGTGATGAAAAAGCTTCAACAAGAACTAGAAAATGTAGTCACCAAAGATCGCATGGTGGAAGAAAAAGATTTGGAAAATTTGTTATACTTCTGGAACATGGTGGGTGAAGGAAGTTTTGACTCCACCCTATTGACCATTCTTAGTCCCACATGAGTCCAGGGAGGATATTACAATTGAAGGCCATTTCATACCAAAAAGGACGATACAGTTCTTGTAAATACATGGGCTATTGGAAGAGACCCTGATATTTGGTCTGATAATGTGGAAGAATTTTTCCCAGAGAGGTTCATGAACAACGATATAAACTTCCAAGGACATGACTTTGAGCTTATTCCGTTTGGATCTGGTCGGAGAGGGTGTCCTGGGATACAGTTGCCAAGTATGGTGACTATTGGACTTGTGTTATTCAATTGGTTGCATTGTTTTAATTGGGAGTTACCAGATGGTATGTCCTGGGATGATTTGACATGAAGGAAAATTCTTGGTTTGACGATGACGAGGGTCAATCACTTATGCCATCCCAACTTATCGATTATTAATTTAAAATACATATAATATTGTATCTTATGGTAGTGGGCTTGAAAGTTGTGGTTACCACAATAAATTGGATGGAATCGTATTTTCATCTAATAAACTGCTATCAATCTATCTTACTAAATGATATATGGAAATAAGTCCTATTTGGTTTTCCTTAAAAAAAAAAATAGTCTATTTGGTTTTTGTTTTTAAAAACTGTTTTTGAGAACATTTCTTGAAAACATAAAGAATATCATTTTAGAGTTTTTTGAAAACTATTATTATTATTTGAATTTAGTGTTTTTTGTATTCTTTGTATTTTTTGTATTTTTCAAAACAAAGAAAAAATGAGAATCAAACATGTTCTTAATATTTTCCTTATTCTTCTTATTTTTCATAATGAAAGTAAGATTCAAACAATGTTGTTTTGTTTATTTATAATGGTGAGTTAGGATTTTTGCATGTTTCTTTAACTAATATGGGTCCTAAAATTAACAATTGAGTAAATCCTTTAATAACCCTAGGACTCAAAACTAGTGGACATTGAAATATATATGTGATAATATTATTCTAAAATTTGTGGTTATCTTTCCCTGCCTTGAATCTCCATTTCCGCCACACGATGCATGTCCTAGGTACGATATGTGGTATTATTATTCCTAAAATTTGTGGTTATCTTTCCCCTCGCCTTTGAATTTCCATTACCCACACGACATGTCCTAGGTAATGACTTGTATCGTTTGGTTGGGATTGTTGTCCATGTCCTTGCACCAAGGATGAAATGCTCATTTAACCCGATATATCGGGATATTTTTGATTTGGATTTGATATATCGGAGATATATCGATGAATATTTTTACATGAATATCAATATATCGGAAATTAAACTGCTAGATCAATCCATAAATCAAGGTCAAGCCGACTTCAAATCCGACCATTTAAATATATCTCCGATATATCCCGATATATCCCCGATATATCCCGATATATCTCATATATTTTACCGAAAAATTAAACTAACGCACGCGTGTGCCATAGACCTGATATTTCCATGATATATCGATCATCGCGGATATCGTGTCGAACATCACCGATATCAGATATATCGGAGATATATCGACGGATATATCGGATATTTTTATCCTCGCTCGGATTTTGTAAGACGGGGGCTTGTGACTTTGTGAAGATGGGTGGGGGGGAGGGGGGAGGGGGGGTGTTGGGGAACTTAGAGTGTATAGTCTTATCAAAAATGTAAAAAAATGTGGTACCATTTTTTCGAAATTTAGGGTTGGTGTAGAGTTTATAATTGGACCCCCCATCTTTCAGCTTGCATTTCCACCATATAGTAATGGTCAAGGTATGACTTATGTAGCAGTATATCATTATCAGATTCATACAGGAGAGTTCACTTCCCATTACCACCTATGGCACTTTTCACCGTTGCTATTCTACTCTTACCTTACGTTTGGTTTAGAAGAAATTTGCAATTAAATAAAAAGAAAAGTAGAAGAAAATAAAAATCAAAAGAAAATAAAAGGTTATACGTCACTACTACAAAACTGGAATTTATGAAGCTTCATTTATGACGCTCAGAAAACGTCATTAATAGAAATTTACAGGTGACGTATACGCCGGGCCATTTCTAAACTATGACATTGAAAGGGGAGTGTCATAGTCCCTATTATATATATTTAAGCCTTTTTTCCCCAATTGAATAAAAACCCCTAAGCCTCAACCCGATACCTTGTAGAAATTCCTTCAAACCTTTGTTTTAATCCCACGGAAAAAATTCAAATTGAGCGAGTTCTTCGCAAATTTCGATCATTTTCCTTTAAAAGCCAAGATTACGGATCCTCCATGAGGAGAGATCACCTATAGAAATAACAACTATCATCAGGTTTGCGTGCCTTCTATAAGTTTTTGTATTTATGCAAGATCGATTTTTTTTTAGATGTGAAGGTTTGAGTTGTATAAAGTAGAGGTGGGGAGTTGAGGCATGTTGACCGGAGATAAGAGGGTTTATAGAGAAATTCTTCTTCCCCATATGCTTGACGCTTCCTCACATGGCTTAGTCTAGGGTTTATGCTTTCTCCACTACTTCCAACCTCAAGTGAGTGGCAAGCACAAGACCACCACAATATATAGCTTCCACTGTAATGAAGCTCTTGGCTGCTTCATGATTTGTCTCACTAACAAGTTCTAGGATGCCCGTGTCGTTGGTAGCCAAGACCAACAGGTTTGGAATGTAAAGCCCATAAACAGAAATGTAATTCTTTTCCTTATTTTAGTTAGGTTTTTCAATATTTTTGGAATTGGGGAAGCAAGGAATTGGAGGTTTCCATTGTTTGTTTCCGTTTCATATTTTAATATTTTTTAAAAACCTGTCTCCATTGCAGAGGATAAGTTTCTAGTTTATTATATTCCATGTAAAGCTTGGTCCTGTTTTTGAATTGTTTTGGGCTTGTAGATGTTAATGGCCTTGATGTTATGCTTGACATTTGGAGCATAGAGGAAAATACATCTAAACCGAGAAAATGAGGAGAGCCAGTAACCCTTTGGATTCTAATTAACATTTCTTTCTTTTGTTCCCATGAAATCAGTTGAGACATCTAATACTCGCTTTACTAATAGAGATCAAAATCAATGATCATATGATCGTGCTTAAATCACGTGGATACTCATTGAGCACCGTATAAGTTTGTTTCTCATATAATTCTTCATCATATTTATTTATTACTTGAATGATTTGATAGTAAAGCCAAATGAAAAATATTATTTTATTTTTTTCATGAACAATTAGTTTTCCCTTTGTTGTAGATCCAATCTAAGACCTCCTTGTACACACTCCACTTGTCCCTTACTAGCCAGGCCTCCAGGAAACTGCTATTTCAATTTTGTGTTAGCTATATTTTCTAATTTTGTGAGAACATGTAGGATAGGACATGATACTTGGTTCAGATGCAACAATAATACATATTGGTATTTGTTTATTTATTATGTTTTTTGTGTTATTATTTTGTTTGGTTTCATACACCCTTTTATGTGCTATTTCTTCAATTCCAATGCAATTTTTTTTATATTTATTAATTTATTTTTCTGGAAAGTAATTTTAGTAACACTCAAATAGAAATATAATCTTACGAGGATTCATGAAAATATCAAACTCTATTCAAGTAATTGAACTTACTTTATTTCCATATGTAGTACGTCATCTAATCACTGTGAAAACTCAAAGCAAGCCATCATATGTAAACAACCACCCAACCATCGGTGAGCCGGAAATGACTAGAGGGCCTAAGTAAGTAAACATCTAGGTATTTGGTTCGAGGAAATATTATTAACACGAATTAAGTTATTGTAGCCTATTAATGGCTTGATGACACAATATCTAGTTTTTTTTTTTACATCTATTCAAGCATGTGATAACATCATAGTTCCTATAAAATGAAACGATTCTTTCCATAAGAAACATTACTATACTAAAGGTATTGTAATCAAATGGTAATAGTTTAAACCTTTGGTCTAATATGGTAGCCTCACTCATGATACAAAGGACCTTGCCATGGTTGCATGGTTCTCGGTATTGCATTAAAAATCGTTTCCTTTCAAAAATACACAAAAATTATTTTATAAAATTTGCATTAATTTTCATACCCAAAAAAAAAAAAAAAAAAAAAAAAAAAAAAAACTTGGAATCCATACTTAACTTAAGCATATAAATCTATTCTTTACCTAACACAACAACAAAAGAATATCACCCTCCTCAAAAAAAATAAAATAAAATAAAATAAAATAAAATAAAATAAAAGTTGGAATCCTTAAGTCTATTAACTATTTTCTAAAATTACAAGTTTGTTAATCTTTTTTTTTTTTTTTTTTTATGTTAAATCTTATCATTTTCATAATTCTCATATTCATCTTTAAAAATACAACAATATAAATTAGCACGTTTTTAAATTTTATAAAACCCATATTCCCATCAAACATAAGAAAAATTAACTATTTTTAAAATTTATTTACAACTCTTTCCCCAATTTATCTTAAGGAATATATAATTAATTTAAATTGAACAATAAATTTATTTTATTCATTAAATTGTTTTTAAACCCAAACCATTTTTTTTTCTTTTTCTTTGTATTCCTACAAGCTCCATATTATACATCACAGAAACGCGGTAACTCACTTTAACATTCTGCTGATCTTATATTTTGACCTTATAACGCCATTTAGATATCATTTTATCAGGAGGCTTAATTATTCTAATGATACTTAGTCTATGTCTGGGTAATATAATACACTTGGGTATTAAGAGATATGGATTTTTGTAGGTATTGCATATAACAGAACCTGACTCTAACCCTGAGATAAATTTCAAAGGTATTTGTCTCCCCTAGATCTTTAGTACGTTATTGTCTTAGTGTTACTAGAGGATTTATCCTATCGTAAGATTAGTAGAGAGGTCTGGACACCGACGATTAACAAAAGAAAAATGTTTTCAAAACCTTACATCACCCTCCCGATCAAATTCAAGATTTAATATACAACCACTCCAATACCAACTTCCCTTCCTGAAAGGTAACTTTTTTTTTTTTCTTTCTTTTTTCTGTGTATATAATCACTTCTTTTTTTTTTTTTTTGAGAAAGTGTGTATAATCACATTTAATAAGCATTGATGTCTGATCTTAGTGAGCCATTCAAGATGATGGCTAGCTTATCCATGTTATCCTGATTACAAACATGTAGTATACAATAATTGCTTTTGTCACATCGATATCTTGGGACTTAATAGAGCTCAATTATTCAACCAGCTCTGTTTTTATTTATTTATTTGGGAAAACTATGTTACGGGGCCTATAATGAAATATTTGAAAATTTAGGCAAAAAAACTTATTAAACCTAACCCAAGTCCTATTTGAACAAAATAATTCATAAATAACTCAAATATTTGATAAAGAGTCCATGAGGTGACAAAAGAAAATTTTACTCCATAAAATATCCTTCATTTATCTTACCCACAAGCCCTAACCTAATCCAAACATCCCCTTCTCCTCTTTCAAACGGGTTGACATCCAAAACCCTTGCCAAACATCCCCTTCCCTCTTCTTCTTCAACCCCACATCTCCATTTCTTTGTTTCTTATTCTCCTCAACCTGTTTTGTATCTCCCCCTTCCTCTCAAGCTCCGCCTTGGTTTCTTTAAGATCGGCCTCTCATTTGACTCAAAGCCCTAACCCGAAATCCCCATAAACTCATTCGTCGACCAAGAAGCTTCCTTCTTCTAAGCACGACAGTGTGTGCTAAAGAGAAAACTATCGGCCGATTGAGTTGTTCGACAAGAATTCTCATTAGAGTTATAGAATCTAGGTTTCTTTCTTCATTAACAGCAAGGATGGAAATATCGGTTTCGATGGATATATCGGTACTTTGATTTTACGGATATATCGGAGATATATCGGTGGATATTTTTACATGAATATCGATATATCTAATAATAAAAAACTTTGAAATTATGGAAATACTTTCTAAAAGTGTAAAATGACATTAATAATCAAATATATACATTAAAATTATATTATAATAAGCTTTCAAAATCAAAATGAAGATCGATGTGGCTCCATTGCAAAATTTAATAGAGGGATCCCATCTTGATAAAGACAATACTTATACTAGCTAAGACATGGTGTTTCGATAATATTGATTATAGGATCGAACATGTCATGCATAAATGTCTTGACTTGTATCCACAACTTCTCGATGGATAGGAAATTCGAGGTTCATCCATATGCTCGTTTCAAATATTAACTAACATTTATTAATATATTATTAATGAAATGTTAATTTATTAATATATTATTACTAAATTAACTAATTTAAAATATGAAAGTATCATATAAACTATCAGCAAAAAAATTTTGGAGTGAAATGAAGATTAGATATGTAGAGAGAATTGTGATCAAATGGAATGATTTTAGAGGTATTTATAGTTTTTTTGGGCTTAGTCATGGATGGTCAAAAAATCTTGTAATTTAATTATAAATGTTGGATTTTATTTTTTGCAACTTAATCGCTATATCTTCTTAAACTCGTTGGGATTTATCCATACATTGATCAAGATTTCAAACTGATCGCTTTGATATATCCTCGATATTTACCGAAAAATTAAAACTAACGCCAAGGTGCCACATACCCGAGCATTTCCACGCTATATTATTCAAAACCGATATATCGGTGATATATCGCCGATATTACAGATTTTTTCTCGATTTTTCGCTTAACTGATTATCGATGACTGATATCGTTTCGACCCTTACCGATATCCGATATATCGGCGATATATCGGATATTTTAAACCTTGTTAATATGTTTATTTCTCTTTATCTTTCGTTTCCTTTCTCCCTGCTTCGCGCTCTTTTCAATATCTACTGGTTTGAAGTTCTAACATTGTTTATGTTCACAATAAAATGGTTATTTGTTTCATATTCTGTTTTTTTTTTAAGCAATGTTTAAGAGCAATGATCTCGGGATTTTTTTTTTTATGAAAACGTGATTATGTGTGTCTTTTTTTTGAATATGCTCTAGGTGGGTTATTAGTTTGAAGTCTAGATTTCTAGGTTCCAACATTGTTGAAGAACAATGATATCGTTATTTTTTTTAGACCCATATAAGTGATAAATAGATAATTAATATATAATTAAAATGAAAATAATTATAAAATGGATTTGATCCGTCTAACTGATTCACAACCGATTCAAAGAAAAACGATTTTAACTTTGAATCGTGACTTATTTTAATGTCGATGAGGAGCCCAGGTCCGGCCGGATCACCCGATCCGATCCGGGTTTTTTGGATTGTCCGATGGTTTTTCTGATCGTCTCGATCCGGACTTTGCTTTAAAACATCGATATTTATCATATAATATTACAAAATACTTATACATATTTTTAGTTATAAGAAAAAAAGAAGAAAATCCTGGTATGAAATTATGAGCAAGCCATGCATTTACTTGTCATTAGCAAACTGACACATCTTTCACATATATCCCAATGTCAACATCCTTGGATAAAACAAAATATGTGTCTGATTGAGAAGACGCTTGATTCATTGTTGGCCTTGGAGTTGAGTTGGGTTATTATTTGTAGATTCCCCAAAAAACACACCAAAACCTGGTTCACATTAGTAGGGTCCAGGATTTAATGAGCTTTTTAGACATTTAAAAATATTTTTAAATAGAAAATATTTAGAAATATTTCTAAATTTAGTATAGTTTTTACCATATGAATCTAAAAGTATATTTCGAAAAGACATCTTCTACATTGAAAAGACACTTTCTCTAATTTTAAAATTTTTGAATATAAACTGAAAATGTCTCTTGAAATACACTTTCATAATTTAAAATTTTTAATATATCGAAAGTCGCTTTTGGAAGAGTGCATTACTTATAATTTTAAAATTTTAATTCTGTGACTAAGTTGTTTTTTAAAATACAATTTCAAATCATTTAAAATGCTATAATGAAAGCTCAGTTTTCAATAAACATTTTCAAAATTTTAAAAATCTGAATTTATATTGAATGTTGAATTTATATTTAAAAGTCATTTTTTTAAAACACACTTTCTAAAATTTTTTTTACGGCCAAGAGACACTTTCTAAATCATTAAATATTATATTAAATGCCAGATTAAAAAAGACACTTTCTAAAAATTCAAAAACTGAATGCCTTTAAAAGAGACACTTTTTAAATAGCTTTTCTCAACTTTACTATCAAAACCCACATTTCAAACTTTATCTCACGGTTTCTAAGTTTATGTAGAGAAAACTATACTATACTTGGGATTAGTTTTCAAACCACACATTTTCAAGATTTTTTATTATTTTATTATTTTTCTATTATATTTGGGAAACATCCAGGATTTGATACCTTTGAGATTTGAGGTTGGAGAATGGTAAAGAGAAGAGAGTAACTTCAAAGATTAATTATTATTATGAATAATGAAAAGTGTGGAAACATAATGATGCAAAATAAAGGCATGACTTTAAAACATGCAATTAAAGTTTCAAAAATACATATTTTGTATTTGGGATGTTTTCTAGATCGCTGTGTATGCTTAGGCTTGTTTCCGTTTTTTAGTTTTTATGATTAAGGTTAAATATTACGGTAGATATTTTATTTATATTTTCTTCTAATTATTTTATAATATATAAGTTATTATTTACAATATAATAAGACATATATTGTAAATCACGACTCTTCGTTTCGTTAACTTCGAACTTATCGTGAATTTTTCATAAATTTTTATCTACTTATTACCATCTCTTCCATAATAGACGCGTTTTCATTATTTCCGATTTATCAATTAATTATTTTATAATCGGGACATAGAATTTTCAATATCCTATCTATTTATTAATAATCAATAATTTCATAATTGATTTTAACGTTGAATTTTCTTTCAAACCTGATTGTAGTAAAATGGTCCGGAAAATGTCTTATTGTGATTGTATGGATACGTACCACCTTGCATCATAATTCAACCTCATGACTCACGGGAAGCGAATTAATAGTCCATTGTAAATATAGTTGATTTTGTGATGAAGATTCATCACAAAATCAAAATTTCAATAATATAATGACCCATATTTGTAGTGCAGAAGTTGGACACACGTCAATTTGAGGTTTCCATTGATGGATATTGACAATTTGAAGCTTCGAATTTAAACAAAATTTAAATTAGCAAAATATTGAATTTCTTTGATTGAAGATTTCTTGATCATATTACTGGAAGTATGCAACTTGTATAGCGATAATATAAAACTATAGTAATTTTGCTTTATTACTTAACATCTTGTTTCACATGTAATGGTTTGGTACTGAATTTGATATTTTTACCTAAAAATAAGATATCTCATGATTCTTTTTTTTTTTTATGTAAATGTTCATGTCAAAATAAGGGTCAAGTTTATTCCTTAAAAACTATTAGCTGGGTAATTTCAGCTTTTAAAACAATAAAAAGCAGTAATCCTGGCTTGATGAAAACTAATTTTTTATAATTCTCTGAATCGAGAGCTTGTTTTAAAAAAAAAGAACTAAAAGCTTTTTCTATTTTCTCGTTTTATTTTTAAACAAAAATCACTCTTTCAAAAATTGTTAACAAATAGATTTTAATTTACCTTTGAAATATTTTTTATGCTAATTTTAAATCCTTATGTTAAATATCATTATAACGATATAATAAACGAATAGTACAGACAAAACAAAGTTTATTGACTATAACTAATCATGAAATAATTAATGTCAAAAGATAACATTTTCATCTCAACCAAAATCCATCCTCCTGAATCAAAATCCACGCGTCTTATAACAGTTTTTGATAGAAAACAGTAAATTTCGCATTATTCAGACATTTTGAGCCTTTAAATAGACACAATACACAACCGAAAATCCCAATGAAATGTCCCATATCTAACACTCTCTCCGTTATCCAACAACTCCTATAAAACAAGGATGAAGGATTAATGAAAGAACTCATGTGGAAAAGTAGATACTACTCTGATATATAAAACGAAGATTAGAAAGGATGGTTAAGTCATATGCAATACTGAACGCCTCTTCGTTGGACACCAAGCCAAAAGCAAGCTTTAAAAAATTGACCTCGTAGAATCAATGCTGCAAATTATGTTTTCGCAAAGGATGGATGAGGAGTCTGCATGAATTAGATAAATTCCACTTATCTTCGTTATTTGTTATTATACTCATTTTTTTTTACTACACGATTAACTCATCACTTTCAAGTAAGGTCATGTAAAACCAAAATTCTAATTTTCTAAAAATGGTAAATGGTATCAACAAAATTGAAATTTTCCAGATCTTGATTTATTTAAACTGACTTCAATCGTTTAATCATATCACAAATCTAACTACCACGTCGACCTCACAAATCTGAGACAATCATAATTTCACGTTTTTCGAGGCATGAAGAGGAAAGATGACACTTTCTAAGACTTCATGAAATACTTCAAAGGCGCGCCCACGTGTCACAGGCAGAACGGGAGTCAAACAACGAGCCAAATGGGGCTCACACGGCATTACTACCATCACGCCATCGAGAAAATCCAGAAATTGGATAGCTTGAGGCGTAATCCAAACGGTACCCAATATAGCCGATGTGGCAAGAGGAGTACTCTCCCACTCGACCAACCCACTCAAACCGATCGAATGTGAAAACAGAGAGTAAAAGGAAATGATATAAGAGAGTGATTTGCAGGGTAAACCTACCTTCTCTCTGGGATTTCCCGGTGATCGGCCTGACAAACTCCTGTACGAGACAAGAAGCAGTTGACTTCCACCGTAAGAAACATCGCATCGGCATGAAGTTTCAACAAACCCGGAGCAAGAGTATTTTTCCTACTTTGGTTATTTTACTTAAGAGCCATTCAAATGGAATGGACAGAGGCATCTAGTGGTTTGTTGATTAGTCCTAAAACTGATCGATCGCTGCAAATTTTGACCGACTTCGACGTTCTGTATTGATTTATGGACTGAAATGGTCCTTGTATGCTATTGTTTTATGTTATTGATTGGTGTTTGAATAATACTTAAATTGGTAGGTTGACATGTTATTTCACAAGCCAATAACATTGCCATGTTAAACTTTGCTAATATATTTATTACTGATATATTAGCATATATTATATGGAAATGACATAATGCATTTCATATGCACTCTGTACACTTAACAAGAGCAAGGAAGTGGCATGACAAAATCGGAGGGTTGTCCAAACAATGATTTTTTTTGTATACTTATTCAAATAGAAATTTATCGGAAAGTTGTCTGAAGAATTGTGTTGGGAAATCGTCCAACAATTCACGCTGAGATAACTGTTTAATTATTTTCGGAGAGTTAACCAACAAATATTCACCCCTGAGGACTATCCAACGATGAGCATCTGAGGGTTGCCCACACCAAAACGAAATATTTTGCTTGAAGACGATTTTCATACATGATACAAGTAATGTGCGAGGAGCTCCGTGAGGACTCGAGGTACGGAATCGCATTTACATTCGAGCAGAACTCACGACCACTTGAATGTGTGTGTTTTCCATTACATGAGCACTTAGGTGGGGAGTAACCCTCATAGGAGATTATCACTACTGGACATTCCTCACCCCGTCGTGGGATCCCCCTTTCAGGTATAGGGAGTAGTATTCAGGGAGATGACGCTCACTAGAGGCAGCTTTTGAGAAGAGCCAACATGTGGCTTTGATATATATTTTGTGAAACATGTATTAGAATTCTTAAATTTGATATATGTTTTGAATAAGAGTGAAATTAACTCTTGAAACTATTGTAATATAGTTGACCTTTTTTTTTTTTTTGTGAGTAAGGATATATGGCCCGACGTGGCTATTTTACTATTAATAGATCTCATTTTAACTTGTCAATACATACGTGAGTTGTAACTTTGTCAATACATCTAAACGCCCTAGAATATTACAACTTGAGCTGAACCACAGGTTCCACACCTAAATCGATCAATGACATCTCTACTGGGCTTCACGACAAGGCACCTTAGTCGACTAATCGAGATCGGGTATTATTCGACTGGCCGACCGAGGTGTATTGTTACGAAACTCACCGAGATGTCATTCAACCGGTTGAGGTTCCTAGTTGAATGACCTCTCGGTCAGTTTTATGAAAAATACACCTTAGTCGATCAATCGAGATTGGTACACTCAATCGGTCAACTGAGCCGCATTATGAGTGAAACACACCGAGAGGTCATTCAACCGGTTGAGGTTGGTACACTTGATCAGTCGACTGAGGTATGCTTTTCGTGGAATTGATCGAGATGTCATTCAACTGGTTGAGGTTCCACACCTCAATTGGTTGAATGATAGCCCTCGGTCGGCCACAAAGATTCGCCGTCGGCCGGTGATGGTGACACTGACCTGACTAAGAAGCACTCTAATTGAAATCGACAGCGAGCTATCTCTAACCGGGACAGCTTACCAATCTCAACCATCAACTAAGGTGCAATGTGAGTGATACCTACAGAGCTCATTTAACCGGTCGAGGTCACAACATGCAATAGCTTCCATCGATACTTTCTCTTCAAATATAGTCATTTCTAGGTGATTTATACTACTTAGAACCATAATTCGAACTAATTTTGATATATTACAAAAGCTATTGTGGGTGCATTGATAGTGCATTGATTATAGAGCATAGTAATTTTTTTGAGGGTTTATGATAAATTCATCTGGGCATGACACGATCATGGAAATGCCAACAATATTTTTCAAACTCTTCCATTCTCATTGGTACAAGTTATGTTAAGTTGGAAATGAAACTGTAAGAAAAACAAACATCACCATGAAGTAAAATGTATTACATCCATTCATACAACTGTAACAATGTCCAATAACTAGAACAAGTGTGACATATAATTCATTATTCATAAAGGTCTAATAACATATAAATTCTTGCATCATAAGTCCAAAAAGTAAACAAAAAACATAGTCTATATAACAAAGATCAAGATGGTGGATGTGGTGGAGGGAAAATAGATTCAAGGAATCCCATTAACCCTTCCTCAAATGAATTGACTATTTGTTGTAGTTACTCATACTGGGAGATCAACCGCGTCTCATACGAATCAATATGTGTTAGTAATAGTGCTCTAGGCCTATTGTAATGATACTGTGATTTGACTATTTGGCGAGAATTTATTATTAAGTGATGATTTGCATGTTTATTATATATACGTCCTTGAATAATATTATTAATTATCTCCAATGTCCTAAGAGTTATTGTTATGGGAATAACAATGAATTAAGGTTATATAAGTTTGATTGATATTCATGAGATGAATATGTGTATGAGATACAAATCAAATTTATATCTATTTGTTGAGAATAAATACTGGATGTATCTGGCCTCGAGATTAATACATGATCTAAAGTCATAAGTTAACTTAATAGTCAGGTCATTAAATCCTTCTAATCTGAGATCGCTATAGTTCTCAACATAAGGATTATTGTGTTTTGATATAATCAAACGTTGTCTTTAATCGGATGACTATGGGGTTGTTATACTTGTACCATAATAAAATTATGTAGTGAGATATGAGCGATTAAGATG
This sequence comes from Tetrastigma voinierianum, assembly GCA_016808115.1. Classification (NCBI taxonomy): domain Eukaryota; kingdom Viridiplantae; phylum Streptophyta; class Magnoliopsida; order Vitales; family Vitaceae; genus Tetrastigma; species Tetrastigma voinierianum. The sequence goes on from JAEQBH010003258.1 coordinate 29,457, forward strand.
GAATCTATCCTCTTATTATAAGAGAGATATCTTCCGTCCCCAGACAATCGAGACTCGAGAAATGCATGAGCCGTGGTCAAATGAATTATTGAGATCAATGTCATTTGTTCGGGCCAATTTAATTAGGTTTCGAGTAATCAAAGATAGAACGATATAGTGTCGACTTTGTCCATGCCTTATTCTATCAAGATATCATGAGACAAAAGTGATTGCGCCATTAATCATATTAAGGTTGTTCCCGGATCATGAGCTTTTCATTTAACTCGTAGTCACGTCTTGCTAGAGGCCACTTATGACTTGTAGGATCAAAATGTGATTTAGGCCTATTGCCAATGTTAATTGAACCTATAGGGTCGCATATTAAGAACGAATAATAACGGTTATGGTTTTTCACTCTCTGTAGTAATTTAAAATGATGAGATTATTTTAAATTACAAATAACAATTAGTTGTTATTTAAATTCGAATTTAATTTGAGAAAGTTTAAATTTTGATTTAAAATTATAACAAATAATTAATTCATATATTTTCTTATCGATGCTTAAATAATAATCAGAAGTTTTAAAAGAGTTTAAATATATAATAATATAAATTGCTTTCTTTATATGATAAGGATTTGAATTAAATTGCTATTATTTAAAAGAAGAGTTAAATATATATAATATCAAATTCGTTTTGACTAAAACTCCTAAGAAACTTATATAGATATATATATGTGAGACATATATATATATATATATATATATATATATATATATATATATATATATATATATATATATATATATATATTTTAGTAGTCGTCTTTGACTCTAAGAACAACCAAAACAAGAGAAAGAAAAGAAAAACCTTGACTTCGCTGAGTAAGCCGAACCTAACTAGCATTCAACAAGACTTATTCATTATTCGTTCTCATGATACTATAGCAGCGCTGGCTGCCGTAAAGGCAAGACTTTCAACATCCGAATGTTCAAGACGCAGACTTTGAAGGCTTGACGAATCGATCTACAAGAGGTAAGTTTCGTTTACCCTTCCTTCGGTTTTTTATGAAACGCATGTGATCCTTGGTGGGTTAAGGGATAAAAAAATTTTAAATTCCGCTGCATTTATGTTCCAATCAGATTGGATATTTCACCTCGAATCTCAATGGGCATGAGCTCGATTGAAGAGAAACACGAACCCTCCATAGCAAAGAAGCTCTCTATTCGAGAAGCTAACTATCAGATCTCGCAAGCCCTAACCTCATACAAAGGTGATTCTATCCAGAACTGGCCGCCCTTCGGCATGAGGAATACGCAGGCTCGGTTCTCAGCGCACAATTGTAATGGAGGAATGTCCAAGCTTACTAGAAGGCTGAGATCCTCCCCATGTCGCTATTCTCTCTCAATCTCATCCGGAAGCAGCCTCCCACTTCATCTCCCGATGACGGTCCATTCACCAACCTCCGATTTCACAAACTTCATTCTACCCATAGTTGACTCAAAAGGCGTCAAACACGTAAACCTTATCACTTCGCTTTTATTAACAAGTCTAAACCAAACTCTGAACTTCAGAAAAACATCCACATAGGGGAGGCACGAGTTGTGCTCTCGCAGCAATCATATGATTAAGCATAATATAGCCAAGGTTGACTCTACGTCCCATCAATAAGGAATCAACCAAAAATGCTTCAAGATAAGACAACTCTTCTTTGTGTCCTCCTTATGGTATGATAGAGAATGTGATGATGTGATGCAGTACACGACATTTAATAGAAAAACTATGAGCATTGGGCTTTTGAAGCCCATGACCAGCCTATACTTCGCATAAGTGTTCAATGGCCTCATAGGGTACAAACCCTGGAATGTTAAGCCAGCCTCTGCGTCATCCATTAGGAAGGTCTATTGAGACACCCTAGTATTTCACATATTTTATGTGGAGTGTCGTGGCGCCCTTTTCCTCTCAAAGGTGTCAACTGATGAAACTCCCATGCGGAAATGTAGAGCTTGAGTATAAGGTTCATTTAGCTGTTATAATCGTTCAACTAAAGAGAATGATTGGAGTCCAAAATTAATTTCTATCGAATATCGCCTCCAACCTAAAGTTGCTCATAAATTCGGGATCAATATTGCACTAGGTATTATTGTCCTTTTATTGAAATACTTAATATATCTATCAAACTCTTCATTTGTGTTGAATAACCTAAGGTCATTCCAAGACTTGTTATTGCTCCTAAGTGTTAACTCGCTCTATGTATGCTTATACAAATGCTTCCTCCTTAGTGCCATATTGGTCTCTAAATACCTATAGACAACAAATCTGTTAATACATTCAATCAAAACAAACATCCATCATTTCAATATTTATTATGAATTACAAGTTTATTTACAACAATTTTCTCATAACAATTAATTTAGGAAATTCTACACAACAATAAATAATTGGAATAACTTAAATTAATAAATTAATATCAATAATTCACTTCAACATTCTCAATTATTTTTCGTTGACACTTTTACTAAACCATCTAGAATGTTGGTTGCTTTTGATTCAGCCTACTAAACCATACTAATCAATTCGGGGTTCTTCGTAGCACTTTGAATCAGAATTTGTAACACAATTGACATCCCAGAAAACACGGTTGAAAAGCTCCTAGTGATTAAAGCCTCATGGAATGACAGTTTTCAAGTAAGACATTGAAATCTTTCAATCAATTTTTTGGGAAGATTTTTGTCCAAGGGGAATCATGGATTGTGGGCATCGATTTCATAGATTGCCATACAAAATAAAGTATCAACAGTTTATAAAAGAGCAAACGACTTATATACGTAAACTGACCCACAAAAGCAACAAATCAAAAGGGAGGGAAATAGTAGACAAAGTAGAAAGTACGTTAAGGAAGAAAGGTTTTTGGGATTTTTAAGGCTCGTAGCTGGGAATTCTAGTCAAACAACCTGCCCACCAACAATTTCTTTCATGCGGATCGGTCTTGTTGGAGAAGGCAACTTCACCGACATATAAGCTATGAGGTTTTCAGCTGAGTCAAATGAGAGGTCGATCTTAAAGAAAACATGGCTGAGCCTGAGAGGAAGGTAGATGCAAACTGCTGAGGAGAAGAAGAAACGAAGAAAGGAGGTGTGGGGTTGAAGAAGAGGAGGGAAGGGGATGTCTGGTATGAGTTTTGGGATGTCAACCTGTTGAGAGAGGAGAAAGGGATGTTTGGATTAGGTTAGGCTATGGTAAGATAAAAATTAAGAGAGTATTTTAGGGAGACAAATTTTATTTTGCCACTTCATGGACTCTTTATTAAATATTTGGGTTCTTGTCAATTATTTGTCTGGAAGAGAGGGACTTGGGCTAGGTTTTGCAGTTTTGCATAATTTTCAAATATTTCATGATAGGGCTCTTATAACATAATTTTTCCTATTTATTTTTTGCATAAACAAATGCGATGATATTAGAGGGATGGACTACTTTGGTGTTCCACCCTTTGCCCTTAGCTGAAAAAACTATGGCTTATTGTATAATTTAGGGGAAAAATATATGTGTTAGTGTTTCCACTTTCAAAATAATTAAAAAATTAGAATTAAAAAAAGAAAAGAAATCAGTCGAAAGCTACTTTTCAAATTTATTGTGAATGAGAATTCCTTTTTCCTAAATACCTTTCAATAAAGTAATATACTGACATCTTGAATTTTAGATAAGTACTACTTTAATGAAGTACATTTAATGAATAAATTGTTAGTACAAATGAAATTTTTTAATGATCAAGTTGATTACCCATTTTTGGATTAGGTTTTTTAATGGAAACAGTAAACACACTTTAATGAATAATATTAACATAATCAAGTTTTTAAATGTAGAGGATTTTTTAAAAATTCAAAACGGTTCGTATATTATTTAATCTTATCTATAGTTAAAAAAGATTTGAAATTATATATTTCTTACTTTTGCTATATACAATAAAAATATTTTAATAGGATAAGTTATAAAAATTAATTATAACATTTTATTTATAATATCCATTAATTTTAATAAAAAAAAAGAATCTTAAAATTAAATAAAAATAAAAGCTAATGGACGGGCATGAGAATCTGAATTTCTACCACCCGCTCCACCATGAGCAGGATGGAAAACAAATTTGGCCTGCTGCATGTGGCTGCCATTTCGAACCCACTGACCCAATTGTCAGTCCTATCAACTTGCTAGCAATTGCAGCCTCCTGGTCTTATCTAACCCTGGCTTTAATAATTATTGGCAACCTCCACATGGCAACCTCAAAAGTGTCCCCGCTGCCTCGTCTTGTTGTTCCCAAGATACTCCTAAATGTAAGAGAAGTTATGGTCGCCCATATTATGTGGAAATACATCTATAGAGAAAAGGGATAAATGTTTGACCAAAGGAGTTGCATTTGCAGACGACTTAATCCTCGGTTTTTGTTTTGAAGTGTATTTTTTGCAATTTTCCAATACTTAGGGTAACTCAATTGATAGTTGCAAAATTTCTGAACTCGTTAGCAGTTAGCAATCTGTCCAAGAACTCACATAAAGATATATATGCAATTCTTCATTTTTTTTCAATTTCTTTAATAATTGTTGCATGTTTCTCATCAAATGACCTGTACAAGTGATATTAGATAAATAAATTGGAAGAGTTCAAGACGGCGATGAAATTTTGAAAAACAAAAAGTGAAAATCTTTTCATTTTCATTTCCATCCAACCACTATTCAAATAGGTGTGTGTCACCGTGTATAATCAACCCCATACTACTCTTATCTATGTACGGTACAAAGGCTATAACGGAACTTTATCACCCAAAACTACCCCATTAATGTGAGGCTTCTCCTATATCATTAATTGCACCTTTGTCCCTCACATATGAGGTGGGACAAGCCCTACTATCACTGAACCAAATGATCCCCTCTCATTCAGGACCTTTGGAACCTAAAGATGTAAAATGATAATGGGTCTAATCTCACTCCAAAATCATTGGTTAAGTTCCCCCCTTATCCATTGTTTAACTCTAATTGATAGTTAAGCAATTGTAATGTGAGACACTTTATCGAATCTTCCTTGTTAATTGTTGGCATGTTTCAACAAATAGACTTGTGGTACAAGTGATATTAGGATGACAAGGGTCTAAAGGCCAATTTAAAGAATTAATAAAACAAATTGTAAGATGCCTAAGAGAAGTGTGAAATTTTTGTAAAAAGTGAAAATTTTCATTTTTATTTTCTAATACCTAATTATACTTTCTATTACCACCTATCACCATAAATTTTCTAATACCAAGGTGTAACTCTAATTGACAGTTAAGAAATTTCAACCTCGGCACTCTATCCAACTACGTAAGACATGTCTACATTCTTCATTTTTTCTATTCATTTTTAGTAATTGTTTCATGTTTCAACAAATAGATCTCATACAATTGACATTGGATGACATTTACTACACAAAGGGTCGATACAATTTGAAATGTAACAAGTGAATTCAAATAAATTAAAGAGTTCAAGACGTGAAGGCGAAATTTTGAAAAAAAAAGAAAAATTTATCGATCGATCAAACAACTATCTAAACAGGTGTGTCACTGTATATAATCAACCCCATACACTACTCTGTATATGCGTACGAGGTGATAATGAACCTATCTCTACCTTCAAAAGCCACCCTGTTGAGGTGAGACTTTCTCTCTTTAACTCATTTAATTTGCACCTTTGTCCCCTCCCTCACATCCGAGGTGGTGTAGCCTGACTTGGAAGAGTATTTTTTTGTAATTAAATACATATAGGTAAACTCTAATTAATAGTTGTATATTTCAACCTGGTAGGCACTGTCGACCCAAGTAAGATATGTGTGTATTCTTCTTCTGTTTTTTATTTTATTCCTCCTTACTAATTGTTACACGTTTCAACAAATAGACATAGACTTCCACGTGACATTGGATGACAAACGGTCTAAGTACAATTGAAAGAAATTCTAAAAAAGAATGAAACAAATTGAAAAGTAAAAAGAAGTGTGAAAATTGAAAAAGAGAGAATTTCCATTTCCATTTCCATTTCCATTCTACCATTGTTCAAATGGGTGTCAATTTCTACAATCAGTTCATACACACTACTCTATATATATGGCAGCCTTGTAACGCCTACTCATATATCCCAAACAGCCCTTCTCATGATCCCAGGCGGTCTCCTACAATCGCTCTTCTCCTCCTCCCTCCTCCGGAGTCTTGTTCTCATTCATCCACCTTCGACCGCCTGCCGGAAAACTCCCCACTGGGTCCCAGGTCAACGTGAGGGAAACCTCCGTTAGAACCTTCCCATCGCAACCAGCCGCCCGCTATGAAGTACGGCCCCATCATGTCTATGCGCCGGCAACGCTTCCAACCATCAGAGTCCCATCCCCTAACGCTGGCCAAACTCTTCCTCAAAACTCACGAGCACCGCTTCTTTGGCGGAAGTCGTCCTAAAACACGGAGCCTTTATTATTTAGGTTCTGTGAGGGCAACGGCATGGTTCTCTCCTTGGTACTATCCGATTGCCTAATACCGTCGAGGTCAGGCACGCGAGCTTCTCACAGAGAAAATCGATTCTTTTGCGACGATGAGGAGAGAGGAGATAGGGTTGATGGTGCAGATGGTTAAAGAAATGGGTGAGGCGTGTCGTGGTTAACCCTTGATCGATTACGCCAAACTAATAGATGACGAGTAGAATGATTTTGGGAAAGATTGAGAGTCCCAATCGGAAGCCTTTATAAAAGAGGTGTCTTATTTGGCTGGTGCTTTCGATTTAGCGGATTATGTGCCCTTGCTAGGGGCACTTGATCTTCGGGTACTTTTTTTTTGGAAGGAAGATCTTCTGGTACTTAATTAACTGCTTTTAGAATGTTTTTGTTTTTCGGATAAACATAAAGCCTGGGATCAGCTTTCATACCTTGTTTAATCTTACAAGACCCTCAAAATTAATAACTTTTACCCTTAGCTAATTTATAAAAATTTTTAATTAAAAAACTAATCAGTTTTAAAGTAATAAATTGTCTCACAAGGACTCTATGCCTCTTATATATTTTATCGACCCCACAAGAACTTTGTGCTTTTAATGTTTACTATTATCTAAATTAAAACAAAAAAAAATCATAAAATCAGCCATTAAAACCCACTCTAAGGACTTGTTTGATAATAAAGCCATGAAAACTCCTTTTTTGTTATGAAAATAAGGATAATAAGTAAAGACAGAAAACATGTTTGGTTCTCAACTTTAAAAACATGAAAAACACAAAAATAATAAATTCACAGAACTAGAACAACGATGATGTTGGTCTGCAAGTTTTCTCAAAATTATTTAATAACGGTTTTAAAAAATATAAACCAAATAGACCTTAATCTTCTCATTCTTCTTCCCTTCCCCACTCTCGCCTTCTAACTATAATCAGCCACTTTTTTGCAAATTCAAGAGTGTATCATGAGGTCATTATCTTTTTTCTAATGAGAATTATTTTGATCCTTTGGACAAAAAGCCCGATGCAAATGTGTAAATTAAAAAAATATCATCCTATTGTTAACTGTTTTCAATGAATTTTATTTTATTCTATCAAAAACCATTCAATTGTTGAAGGATTTTGTCATGTTTTTAGTAGGAGATAATTAAAAGCTATATAATTTTAGGATACTTTCGTCTATAACTAAGAAAAATCATAAAATTTTCAAAAAATATTATCGCCAAACATGTAAGTAACTCATTATAGGACTCAGCAAATGATTCAAAAGTTTTACTATTATTATAAATTATGTCACATGTTTTACCACTTTGTTGGTTGGACATATTGGTGCAAAATTCACCCTAGTTTGAAGTAGCTACGAATTGTATTGTGCAAATGTAATTTCTTAATTTTGTATATTCTTCTTTTTTTCTTTCTTTAAGGGCACCATCATCGTCTGGAAGATGTTTTCAAAAGGATATCGATCAAGTCTTGAAAAAAGATCATTGATGAGCATCGCGTGATGTATCCAAAAAAGATCCAATAGATCATGAATTTTATTGTGGTGATGGTACTTCAATGAAGTCCCAAAATTTTTAGTTGCGCATTGAACGTGCAAATATTGTGCGCTTATACTTTAGAGTTGCTCATTGCTTCCAATCAAACCCATTACCAAATGAATGACTTTATCAGAACTCTTGAGACATCCGAAAGTAATGAAACGACTTCAAAAAAGAGTTAGAAATAATGGAATTGGAACGTCGAGAAGAGACTGATTTATCGCTGACATTTTGGATATGGTGGGTGAAAGAAGGATTGAGATTACATCCCTGTCGCACCATTTTTAGTTCCACGTGAATCTATAGAGAACATTACGATTGGGAATGAATATATACCTAAAAGGTCACGAATTTTGATAAATGGGCTATTGAAGGATACTAACGTATGGTCAAATAATGTCAAGAATCATCTGCAGAGGTTTATTAAGATGTAAAATAGATCTTCGAGGGCATGATTTCCAACTTATTTCATTTGTCCAGCCTTATTTGAAGTGTCCAGGAATGGAACAGAATTTAATTAACGTCCAATCATTGTAGGTCAATTAGTGCATTGCTTCGACTGGAGTCGCCTAATGGGATGTCACCTACTGACTGATGCAGAGTGAGAAAATCTCGCCATCAGTCACCAAGGGAAAATCTACTACTCTGCTATACCAACCTATCACTACTTACTAAGAACTTGTATTAAGGGTAATAATGTCTAATCTAGTAACCTCAAATGCTATGTTTAATAATATATCTCTTCTATCCCTCCAGTCCAGAGTATATATATCTATAGGGTCAGGTAACGATCGAGCCGAGCCGAGCGAGCCGAGCTTTGAAATACTGAAGAATGGTTAATTTATGGAGCGAGCTCGAGCCCGAGCCAGCTTTGAAACGAGCGCTTTAAAATCAGGCCCAAGCCATTTGATTTAAAAAAAAAAGCTTGGCTTGAGCCACGCCAGCTCTGCCAGTGAGGAACGAGCCTTCTCTCGCGCCGGAAGCAACCGAGCTCAAGACCAATCCCGAGCCTATACAAGTTTAAATAGAATCAATCCTCAAGCTCACCCATATGCTTCAACTTTTTGTAATCAATCCGATAAATAAATACATCAATTAAGGAAATAATTTTCTATGGATTTGTTTTACCTTAGTTGATTTAGCAATTGATACAAAGCCAAGCAAAGTTTCACCTCCTTCAACATTTGTTTCCCTTCTAGATTACACGGTAATTCCATCAATAAAACAAATAACCGAAAATGCGAAATAGAATTAAAACAAGTGTAAATTGCAGAGTAAAGAACAAGATACCCCAAATCATTGAATAAGAAACATGATTGGTTTTAATCAATTATCTAAATAAAGAAATAATATATCATAAAGATATGCCACAAACTCATTAGTAACAACAACAAACCTATTCGCAATATACTCACGCACATGGTTAAGTTGGCTACCACCCTCCGACTCACAGTTCGCATGATTAATTTCAAGACCTATAGTTTCAACACCCGCTGGACCTGAGATCCACTGTTTCAATTATGTCGAACCTGGCTTAATCTTAAATTCTTTCATACCCAAGAATGATTTATGAGACTCCCATGTTACACCTGCTCTATTCGCAATTCTGATGTTTGGCTTGTTTCCAGAACCCACCCTAATGCATCACCCTGATGCTCTTTTACCCATACCATTCACGCCTGATGCTAAGTCCAAGACTAAATATCCAAAGGGGCCCCACCCCGTGATTTGAGATTGGATCCGCTTCATCAAAGCCAATTTGATCAGACTGGTCCGTATGCCCTCACGTTACCCAAGATCGGCAAACTCGTTTGTGCCTCGCGCCACCAAAGTATAGCTCCCACAGGAGCCTAACACCTCATTTGTAATCGGATTCTTGTACACCGCGATCACCTGGTCGCACTGCCGTGGTCACACCATCCAGCACCTTCCTGATCTCTTCACGACTCTTCTCTACGCTATCCACTGAACATACCGTCGCGACACTTCATGCCATCATGAAAATGGAGATTTCATACCGAGCATATCTGGAGATCTGTGTGGCGTTCCCTCTCACCGACGGCAAGGTGGATTCGCTTCAGCCCGCCGCCACCGCCAGGCCCCTGGGCGGTCGCGGTGAGGATTTACGCATTTGCTATCCATGTCGAATGACCAGAGCTTAAGAATCCATCATCGAGCATCCGACACATGACTCGTGATTTACCCACGCTTTAGCCTGATCGCGACCCTGAAGACTAGATTCACGGCCGAGATCGCAGCGGCCTCAGTCTACCATTATAACCCCGTACAGGCGCTCGAGCCGAAGCTTTTTTCAAGCGAAAGCGCCCGAAAGCCAAGTCTGTGATGACAAGTTTGGGCCTGAATGGGCTCGCCGCTTTAGCTCATAAGTCGAGCCCGAAGCCGAAGCTGAAGCCAAGCCCGAAGCCGAGCCCCAGCTGCCCTGCTACTCACCCCTATATATATCATGTAAACTCTTTGGCAATTGAAAGCATGTTATATTGTCCTTCTCTCCGTGGTATATATATATATATAATGGAAAAAAATATTATTATTCGAGAAATCACTTGCTCATGAAGAATTCTCGCAATTCAATGGTAAACACAAAAGACACGCCTAGGTACCCAAAAAGTTTCTTCCCATATCGAGCTTTTTAAATTTTTATAATTAAGCACTTACAGAACATAATAAATCGTCCCACCTGACTCAACATGAACTCTCCTCTCTAGTTGTCATTTCTTAAATTTTTAATGCCTACCAACCGAAGTTAGACATATGGACTCATGACATACTTCTTTACCCATTAAAATAGTCTTTTTCTACATATTTAATACTCCTAATGGTAATTATTAGTGTTTGAACTTTATATTTAATTTAGAAGAAAATCACTTAACCAATTACACAAATATTTCAAACTCAATGGATAATGGTCCTATTAAAAATACCCTATCCTTCATGATAGGCACCAAAAGTTTCTTCCTGTCATTGATATTTTTTTTAAATTTTTATAATTAAGCACTTTGTTATAATATAATAAATCGTCCTCACTGTGACTCGAACATGAATCTCTCTCTCTCTAGTTGTCATTTCTTTTTAAATTTTGAATGCTCTACCAACCGAGTTAGACATATGGACTCATGACATTAATACTCTTTTTACCCATTAAAATAGTCTTTTTTCACATATTTAACTACTCCTACTACCATGGGGAATCAAAAAGGTGTAAAAATAAATAAGTTTGGTAGAATGCCTAGCAAATCAACTTAATCAAACATAGATTAGATGAGATATCTATTCAACAAATGAATGAGGGCATGATTTTAATTCGGATTTATCTCTCATAACTGATAACTCACTAATAAAGATTTTATGTAGTCCAATTTTCTCATCAATTCAAGAAGGATTAGTTTTCACAAATGCATAGACCTTCAATTAAAGCTAATGGAGTTGAATATTTATGCTCAAATTTCCGGCCAAATAGACATCGATATTAAATAAATAATTTTCTTAAAAGTTTAAATTTATAGGATTTGTGTTCGACACAATATCATAATTTATTTAATACTTCCCTGTAAAATTCATACCCAGCCACATGAAAAGGCAAACAAACAAAGAAATAAATGCATCTATACGTTAAATGAGTATCAATATGCAACAGTAATAAATATTCAAAATTACAAAGAATACTAGAAGCTATGATCTTTGATCAAGCCTGTGATACCGCTAAAAGCTTGTTTATATGAGTATCATGGCCATACCAAAGCAGGATAATTTTTATCCCCCCTCTCCCTTCCTTCAGCCACTTGACCTCAAGAAGGCACATCAACGCCGAACTACCAAGTACAGCCATGGTTTGTTATATAATGAAAGGTAATGAAGATCACACAAGCATTCTAACTATCTTCCAATTATCTCGCTTCCTACCAAATGTCTCCTTCCACAATCGCCATTCTCCTAGTCCTCTTAGCATCTCTTGGTCATTCATTACTATCCGATCCCACCGAATTCCTGGCAGAGAATGGTCTTAAATCACTACTCCACCCCCAATGTTGAAGATTCTGATATAGTTCAAACAAACAAGGCTCACTCGTATCAAGAGTCTTCTCTGGTTTCAATCGATAGATATACAACTATTTCATAAGGACTTCATGTATTAGAAGAAACTAATATGTGTAACAAACTTCTTCTAGATTCTTCTACTATGTGTTTAAATACCGATCCTTCTTCAATAAAGTTTTGAGAGTTTCTCCAGAAGTTTTCTCTACTATGCTATGTTTTGCAACCTTAACATGGTATTGTGAGCCACGACATAACATCAATGGCATCTTATCCTTCATCCCCTTTTCCTCTACACTGGGGTTACTTTATTTCCTCTTGCCAACATTACCAATGGTGATTCCCTCCACTTTAGCTCCTATCAATATTAAACTTGATAGATCGAATTATCTATTCTCGAAAACCCACTCCTTCCCGTCAGAAGAGCTCATGATCTCGCTTTTCTCAAGACAAAGTCTAAACCAAATGGTTATTTCCAATTTAGTAATCCCGTTGTTTCAATCAATAATCTAGAATATTTCTGATGAGAGTTGATCAATTTGTGATGAGTCGGGTTACTTTCTTCATCTCCGTAGCAAATGCTTGGTCATGTGATCACGTCAATCTTCTGTTAAAAATACGGAATGTTCCGGGAACGTGATCTTTCTTACCAAGTCCAAAGCAAGAGCGCTTCAACCGTGGTTTGTCATTGGCAGACACTACAGTGTGCAAGATTCAGAATAGAAGAGATATTAAAGATAAAATCTGTTAGGAGCTTTCTTTTCACAGGAAACAAAAGATGAGGAGGAGAAATTTAAGAAAGAGAGAAGAATAAAACAATTAAAGAGAAATATTAAGTTGATTTAGAGATGTGGTGGATGCCAAGTCTCGTGATGAGTCACAATCTCCTTAAAACATATGCACCGTCTCCTTTGGTGCTCGGAGAAAATCACGCCGACGTTTGTCTCCTAGGATAAAACGGCATATGAGCAACACCCTCAACACCTTGATACTACTCCACGAATCAAACTTTGATCAAGCTTATCACCCAATCAACACTCTCTAATCGCATTCCAACCGAACAACTCACTTTTCCTTTCCTTTCTTTTTTTTTTTCCTACAAAGAAACTCAAAAGGAAATATTATATGTCCGACAAGAGAAGCCTCACCTTATAGGAATAAAGGTGAGACCCTCAACCTTCAACAAGCCAAACGTCATTAGCTCCCGGCAAATCTTTAGACTCTCACATAGTAAATGACATTCATACCTGCAATGAATGCCATTCACTCCAACAATCTCTTGCCAATTCATTAATGGCTGCTGGTAAAAAAATATCAAATGATGAACTCACTTTGTATATTCTTAAAGGCTTAGGCCCTGAATTTGAAGTCGTTGTTGTCCATTTTACCTCACTTGAATCTTTCACACTTCAAGAGGTTCAACATGTGTTACAAACGCATGAAATGCGCCTCAAAGTTTGCACCCTTTCTACTATGATTGAGTTATCTCCCCACTGCTACTTTTTGCTCATAAATTTCCTCAACCCTATTTATCGTGGTGGTCATTTTACTGAGGACGATTCAATGTAAAGGCTTAAGAGGTCGCCTCATTATGGTGGAGGTCGGTTATAATTTACAAAGAATTTAAGCAAAACATTATATCAAATTTGCAAAGAAATTGGTCATATTAAAGACTAAATGCTTATCTTGATATGATCTAAGATATCAAAGTTAGTCTAAAACTTCCAAAATCCTCTCTTGAATGGAACCTGATGAGCTTATAGTTTCGTCACTATTTCAAGCATACATAGTTTACTAACGCATGGAAATGGTTCAAATTAGTATTCAGACAAGTGAATACACATCATGTGACTTCCATAAAATCTTTAACCAGAAAACTCGAATATCCCTGTAGTGTGTTTGTTATTGGTGATGGCTCTCAACCTCACATCATATTGGTGATCTTACTTTTCGTGCTTCAAAACCGCTTTAAACTTAGGAATATCTTTATTAGTTCCTTCTATTACTGGAAGAACTTTGTTAGTAACTCTAAATTTACTCGGGGACAACCATGTTGAGTGGAGTTTGACTCCTAATACACCTTGTTGAGACAACACTGCGTGGTTCTCCCGCAAGGCACACTTAGGGATGGTCTTTATCAGCCTTCATTTTCCATCTCGCTTCGCAATGGTTCTTTATCTCTTCATGTACAAAGAATTTGTGTAGCTCAAATCGTTTTCTTCACCAATGAGCCTCGTATTTCTTCGTACATCGCTTACTGCTCAAAAAATGCCTCCAAGATGAAAATTCTATATTGCCATTTCAAATCATCATACTATTCATAAAAATGTCTCTACAGCTTGTCGGACCTGCCACTGACTCCAAATAATTTAAGGTCAATAACTCTACTGAATCTGCAGCCTTTCATGAATGTGTGGCATGGTAAGCTTGACCACCCAAATAAAATTGTTGTTTCACAATAAAAGTTTAATCCTCACCACTGGATCATGTCTGTTGAAGTAACTCCCATTTGATAGCTTCAACACTACAGAACTCCATATTAGAATGTGTTTTCAACTATCACATGATACCACAGGATCCCTTCATGATACACATGGATGCAGTTTGATCCCCCATCTCTCATTGAAGGCTATCGCTCATATTGGTTTCGCATGATTTTAATATATATAATTCCATATATCCTTCATTTAAAACTGGCTAAATTTCACCAAGGGCGTTTTGGCTTCAGAGAAATGATTAAGAGGCATGATATTAAGGAAATGGCCACTGATCAGTGAGTCAGAAAACTTCAACCTATATTTCAAGATTGAGAATTCAATTTTAGACACCCTTGTTCTCATACACACCAAAGAAATGGTAGTGTTGAAAAGGAAACACCGTAGTATTGTGAGATTGACTTACATTACTTGCCTGCTTCTATGGATTTTGAAATTTTGGTGGGAAGCATTTGATTCACTACTATTTGCTAAACGCTTCCTCAATAATCGGTTTTAAAGCATTATTTCCTTAGTCTCCTTATGTCAGAAAACAGATTATGCATTTCTCTAAGTTTTTGGGTGTGCATGTTTTCCTTACCTTCAGCCTTACACTAAACATAAGTTGTCCTTCAAAACCTCAAAGTGTTTGTTTGTTGGTTATAACCCTTTTCACAAAGGCTACAAATGTTTGCATCCCTCTGGCCGTGTATATATTGCTAGGAGTGTGTGCTTCAATGAATCCTGCTTCCCATATCAATCTCTATTTACTGCCAGCTCTTCTACTAACGCATCTAAGTTTGATAAAACTTATAATGCTCCGCCTTATTCTACCTCTTATGTTTCTTCCACTACCGCTTCTGACTTCTTCTAAATCTACTTCCATCTAGATTCTAACAAGTCACTTCCCTCTTCTTCTTCCTTTACTTCGCATACTATGATGTACCATGCATTCTATCCCACCGGGTCTCCTTTGTCCTTTACTATACCAGCTTTTCTATCTCCTCTCCTATATCTTCTAGTTCTATCAAAGAATCGCATGAAAATTCGCATTCTAGTTCAACTCATGCACCTCGTTGCTCTTCCTTCTCCAACTCTACTCATCCACGCATCGAATCAAAAAGTTTGCATCTTTCTGCTTAAATCGTTTCTCATCAATATCTGCAAGAACCTCCTAATGCTTCAATTACTTTATTATTCCTCATTGCGTAAAACCATGGAAGCCGAGTATAATGCTTAGTAAAACAATCGATTTGGGAATTGGTACTCATTCATTCGCTACGACGCATTGTTCAAGGCAAGTGGTTTGCACCAAACTGGTAGTCAGATGGCTCATTAGAGAAGTATAAAGTTGGTCAGAAAGGATTTCAAAGAAACACCTAGAATAGATTTTATTGAGACTTTTAGTCTAGTGGTTAAGGCCTTAACAAAAAGAATTATCTTCACTCTAGCTATGACAAGGGGATGGGATATTCAACAAGTGGACATTAATAATGCCTTTCTCAATGGAGATCTTTAAGAAGAAGTATTGATGAATCAACCTGAAGGCTTCATTGATCCTACTACCACCTACTTATGTGTGTAAATTACGGAAGACATTGTATGGTCTTAAACAGGCACCTAGAGCCTGGTATGATAAATTGAAAGGAGTACTACTCAATTTTATGTTGATGATATACTCATAATTGGAGAGAGTCAAGCTGATATAAAGGAGGTAATCAAGGATCTTCATGCTAAATTCGCTCTCAAAACTCTCGGTTCAATAAACTATTTCCTGGGATTTGAGGTTGTTGGGTTACAGGATGAATATCCAATATGATTGGAACATAAATGCAGCGGAATTTAAAAAATTTTTATCCCTTAACCCACCAAAGGCGATGCTTTCATAAAAACGGCTGAAGGGTAAACGAAACTACTCTTGTAGATCAATGGTCAAACCTTCAAAGTTTGGCGTCTGGGTTTGTTCGATCTTCAAAGGTGCCGCCTTCTCGAAAAACGACCACCTCTGCTGCATCCACGGCCACCGAACAAATAATAAAACGATTTTTGAATGATAGTTCGTGTTCGCCTTCTCAAAACGAAATTAGGGTTTTTCTTTCTCTCTGTTTTAGGTTGGTTCACATTTTTTCAAAGTCCACTACACCCCCAAATATATATGTCTCACATATATATTTATATAAGTCTTCTAGGGTTTCAATAAACTAAATTTTATTATATATTTAAAACGCTTTAAATAATAATAATTCTCAAATTCAAATCCTTATCCGATATGAAACTAATTAAATATTTAACCATAACTCAGAATTATAACCGCTATGTAATAAACGAATTTATTACGTAAAATCATAACCGCTATGTAATAAATAAATTTATTGTTAAAACCATAACCGTTATGTAAATAAACGACTTATTGATGTAAGACCATAACCGTTATGTAATAAAACGAATTTATTACAGTAAACCATAATTGTTATGTAATAAAATGAATTTACAGAGAGCGAAAAACCATAACCGTTATTATTTGTTCTTAGCCAAAAAGCATCTTATAGTTCAATTAATATCGCGAGTTCCATCATTTTGATCCTACAAGCCAAGGCCTCTAGCAAGACATTATGACTACCCAAGTTAAAAATGAAAAGCTCATGATCCTAATAATCCTTAATATAGCTAATGACATAACTTTGTCTCATGATATCTTGATGTATTATAAGGCATGGACAAAGTCAACCTATATCGCTCTATCTTGATTACTCAACCCAATTAGACTGACTAAACAAATGACATTGATCTCCATCAATTCATTCGAAAGACGCTACGATTTCTCGCCTCTAATTGTCGAGGGGACCTGCAGATATCTCTCTTATAATAAGAGGGACAAATTCCCATCTTAATCGCCATATCTCAATTACATAATTCTTATTATGTTCAAGTATAACCTTTATAGTCATCCGATCAAAGACAACGCTTGATTATATCAAACACAACATTCCTATGTTGAGAACTATAGCGATCTCAGTCAAAGGATTCACTATCAATAAACTATTAGAGAGATTAAATTGGTGACTTTGATCCATGTATTAATCTCAAGATGGGTCCGTCCAATATTTGTTCTCAATAAATAGATATAAATTTGATTTATCTCATACACATATTCATCCCATGAATATCAATCAAACTTATACTACCTTTAATTCATTGTTATTCCCATAACAATAAATTTCCATTAGGGACATTTAGAATAATTACTACTATTATTCAAGGACATTATATATAATAAACAAGCAACCATCATAATAAATTCTATAATAGTAAAATATCATGTCCATTCAATAGTTTAGAGCACTATTACTAACAATCTCCCACTCACGCTTAGGCCCATTCATCAATGTATCTAATACCTATGAACTCTAGCATGACAATCATGCTTTGCTTGTGGTAGAGGCTTAGTCAACGACTGTAACAACATTATGTAATCCGCCAGTTAAAGGTTCGCTTGAACTTTCCAAATTAACCGCACTACCATTTAAACAAAATACATATCCCGACTGCGATCGGAAATCATCTTTGTCGATTGAAGCCAGACTGTAATCCATTTACAACCAGATCATCTTCCAATCCACCATACACCAAGAACATATCTTGGGACCTCTCGATATTTAAGAATGTCTCTCGACAATGTCTAGTGACTCTCAACGGATCCGACGGTATCTACTGCTATGTTTAAAGCATAAGATACATCTGCCCAGCGCACAACATGGCATACATGATAGAACCACACTGCTGATGCATAAGGAATTTTACTCATCCGCCTCGCTCATCCGTAGCTGTTAGGACACCGAGATTGCAAGAGTAATACCCCGAGACACGGGCAGCATCCTCTTGGAATCTTGTACACCGAATCAAGCCAAGACTTTGTCTATGGTTAATCTGATTGAACTAATCGCTTCCTAGATCTATCTCTATGTATCTTATCCCAGGATACAGATTACAGGCATGGCGGTGTGTCATTAAGTCTTCTTCATCGAGAAACACTTCCTAACCAAGACTTGACACTCGCAAGGTAGTGGGATATCATTCCCAATGAGTAGTAAAATGTCATCAACATATAAGACCAGAAATACAATTGCGCCCCACCAATTTTCTTATAAATGACAAGGCTCATCTTCATTTTCGACAACCAAACCCTTTGACTGATTCATCAAAACGGAAGATTCCAACTCCGAGAGGCCTGGTCAAACCATAAATGGATCTTTGAAGCTTGCATACCTTTACCGTAATTCTTAGGTTGCATAAACCCTCAGTTGTGTCATGTACATCCTCAAGTAAGTTTCCATTAAGAAACGCTAGCTTTAAACATCCATTCGCAAATCTCATAATCATGATATGCAGCAAATGGCAATAAGAATTCTTAATAGACTTAAGCATAGCCAAAGAAAAGTTTCATCATAGTCTATACCATGAGTTTGTTTGAAACCTTTGCAACTAGCCTTTGCTTTGTAAGTATGCACTTTGCCATCCATGTCAGTTTTCTTTAAAAACCCATTTGCACCTAATGTTTTTGTAATTCTTCAGGTGGCCAATCATGTCCATACTTGATTATCAGGATCAATTTCAGACTTCCGCGGCCTCAACCATTTCTCAGAGTCTGTATCCAACATAGCCTCTTGATAGGTGTGGTTCATTTTGATCCACTAACAATACATCATAGCTATCACCACAAGAAATCCATATCTCTCGGACTCATGACGTATCCTATCAGATCTAAGTAAATTTTGTGCTATAGGAGGTGTGTCAATAATAGTTTGTTGACTATGAGTATCCACAGGCAGTTCAATGTTATCTTGTGGTTCTCGAACTTCTTTCGAAGTTGTATCTTACCTCACCGGTTCCTTTAGAAATAAATTCCCTTCTAGAAAGATACCATCTAAGAAACAAAACACTTTGTTCTCTGGGATTGTGTGCAATATCCCTTAGTCTCTTTAGGATACCCCACAAAAAGACATTTATCAGACTTGCGCTCAGCTTATTTGAAACTTGACGTTTTACATAAGCCTCACAACCCCAAATCTTAAGAAAAGACAACCGGGCCTTTTACCATTCCACATCTCATATGGTGTCTTTTTCAAACTGGGCCAGATGGAACTCGATTTAGTGAATGCACAAGCCAAGTGCATAACCCCAAAAGGTAAATGGAAGATCTGTTGGACTCATCATAGATCGAACCATATCTAATAAAGTTCGATTCCTCCTCTCAGACACACCATTCCACTGTGGTGTTCCAGGGGGAGCATCAGAAATGATTCCACAAGTTCTAAGATGGTCATCAAATTCTCGTTTCAATATTCGCCAAATTTCATCAGACCAAGTGCCTTGATTGTCTTAAGGCCAAGTTGATTTTGTACTTCATTTTGAAAAGATTTAAACATTTCAAATGATTCAGATTTATGTCTCATCAAGTAGACATAACCATATCTCGCGGTCATCAGTAAATGTAATAGAAGTACTTGTAACCTCTCTAGCGTCTGGAATTTAATGGTCCACATACATCCGTATGTATGAGATCCACACTATAGGCCCTTTCTCTCACCAGTTCCAGTAAAGGGATCCTTTGTCATCTTACCTAAATTGACAAGATTTACATGTATCATATGATTCAAAATCAAATGAATCAAAGTCCACTATGGAGTTTCGAGATGCTTTCATTTATATGGCCAAGGCGACAATGCTAAAGATAGGTTGAATTTTAAATCATTGGACTTAAATTTCTTAGTAGTTATGTTATAGACATGAGAATTGTTGGATTTTTAAAGGTTCATAACATAAAGACCATCCTTGTAAATAGGCATTTGCATAAATATGTCTTTATGAAAAATGGCTTATTATCTTAATAATAAAAGAAAACCATCATTATCCAAACAAGAAATCAAATAACATTCCTACACATTGTAGGAACATAATAGCAATTGTCCAAAACTAACAAAAGCCCACTGGGCAAAGTAAGTTCATAACTTCCTACAGCCAAAGTAGCAACTTTTTCTCCATTGCCTACTCGTAGATCAACTTCACCCTTCTTCAGTTGTCTACTCCTTTTGAGTCCCGGCACATTTGTACAAATGTGGGATCCACATCCAGTATCTAATACCCAGGAACTAGAAGGAGAAAAATTAATCTGTATAACATAAATACCTGAAGAACTAGTCTCACCAGTCTTCTTTTTCTTCTTTAGATCCTCTAAATACAACTTGCAGTTTCTCTTCCAATGACCAGGTTCATTGCAAAAGAAACAAACACTCTTGGGGGCTTTAGCCTTGGGTTCAGGTTTGGGCTGGGGCTGAGAATTTGACTTTCCTTGCCCTTGCTCCTGCCCTTGAAGCCATTTCCATTTTGAAACCATCAGAATATGGTTAGGCTTGATTTATTATTCAGCCAATATTTTAAGCAACATATGCAGCTTAGAGATAGATTTGTCCATTTCACTCATGTTATAGTTCATGACAAACTGGCCATAACTACCAGGAAGTGAATTCAGGACCAAATCAGTTGCCAACTCTTGGCTCAATGGAAATCCAAGCCTATCAAGGTGCTCAAGAGTAGCCTTTCATTTTTGTGAACATGAGTACTAAATCATCAAGTACTCGAGCCATCTTCAGTAAGAATGTAGTGCCTTAGTAGTCTCATACCTTTCTTGCCTTGCTTGTTGCTGGAACATTTCCTTAAGATTGGAGATCATATCATAAGCTTCCATATTTTCCAGATCCTTCTGAAGTTCAGAACTCATGGTAGCTAGCATCATACGTACATCATCAGAGTCATTATGATGCTTCTCATAAGCATTCTTTCACCTCTAGGAACATTCTCTGTTGGTTCTTCAGGGAGAGGTTCATCCAAGACATAAAGCTTCCTTTCTTGTTTGAGAACAATTCTCAAATTTGAAACTACCAGTTAGTCCCGTAGTTTATCCTTCTCACACTCCATCACAAGAAGGACATAGTAGAATTGTTGTATAATAGTTTGCCATCTACAATGAATACAGTTCGATAAATATTTTGATTATGGAAAGATTCTCACTAAATTAACAACCCTCAAGAATAATCATATTAATCTAGTGAGCTAAGATCCATATTTTACTCAACTTTTAAGCCGCCTTTGGCATGACACTTAAAATTAAGTTATTTAGTAGGTAACCTACCAATTACATCTCATGCAACTCTTAGATATTTATGGGATTTTGACATCATACGTCCTTGATATTAAATCCCATCTATGCCTTTAGGCCCAAAAACCGCTTGATAACGTGACAAAGTTAAACCATTTTTTAAACATATGAGTAGCACCATTACTCATCTTGTCTCTCTCTAATGTAACCTAAATGTACTTCACTTTGGTAGAACCTACATTATGATAAAAGGTTTGACAAGTGTTTAAATATGGATGGCATGTTAACTTTAAATTTTATGTGAGGGATCTTGATTGATTTTAATTTTCAATTAATAGATCTCATCATACATCTAGTATCACATACTCATGTAACATCATACACATACATGCATATAATAAATGTGTCACAAAGATGACTTTATCTAGATTTGATCTCACAAGCCAATATGAAGATCAACAGTCATGCCTAGGGTTGTAATAAGTAGCCCATGATGTCATTTGATCACCACCACAAGAGATAGACACCTAGCCTCCATCATCATGGTCGATTGCATGACTCTCAAATGGTTTACTGCCTCTTGTTTTATTACAACAATTAAATAAATACTACTAATAGTAAAATAAAATTACAATAAAAACAAAAACGCATGCAAGCCGTATTTAATAATTACAAACCTGTAAAAATAATAATGACACAATCTGCCAACACATCGTCTTAAAAGGCCACTGTGCAATTCATGTAGTTAGACATAAATATGCAAAATATATTATGTTATCATATAGCATAAAACAATTTGCATTAAAAGAAATAAATTATAATAGGCGATAAGCGAAACCACTAAATCTATAAGGTGCTAGCGCCTGAAATACATTTCGGGCGGTTCCACAAATTCCTAAGAAGGATTCGATCAGCAAAGGCTCCCTTGAAATCTTTTTTTTTTTTTTTCTTTTAAGAAACATTATTTCGCCTCAAAATTTTCATTGATAAATTTTAAAATTTCATCAATAAATTTTGAATTAAGCCGAAAGCCATCAAAATCACATTAAACAGCATATTATAAAATTTTCATTGATCTCATCAATAAATTAATAAGCCGAAAGCCATCAAAATCACATTAAAACAAAGATATTATGTAATCTCATTACATGCCTATTTTTCTGCATCACCATAAACAATCATTGATAAATCAAATTATATATGAATTCAGTCCATGTATTAATCTGATTAAGACAAATCCAGAATCATATAACATGCTATTAAACACTTTAATGGCAAATATCCCATTCGATTCTTAATCATATTGAATCAACCTTTAGCTCGATCTCAATCATCATTATCTGACAAAACTGCGAACTACGCTTTCGTTTCATAAAACCATATTATCGCATATATTAAAAATCAAATATGCCAATAATCACATCATTACGAAGATCAATATATCATCGATTTACGAAATACGTTCGAACAATCGTTGGGGTTGCGATTGAGATTCAATCGACGGAACACAACGCAAATGGATCGCGGCAATTTATCCTTGAACCATCAAAGATCATACGCGTTTAAAATGGCAGCAAATCAAAACTCACCTCTAGATCATTCGTCAACCTTCAAAGTTACACTGGTTTGACTGACTTCAAAGTCGCTTCAACCACCACCCGCAAAGATCCAATACACGAATAATTAATAAACATTTTGAATGTTATTCAGGTCGTTTTCCTAAAACCAATAATTTTCTTTCGCGAATTAGTCTGCATCTTTCAAAGTCCATCACTCCAAACATATGATGTCTCATTGGTATATTTATATGTTCTCTATAATTTACCAACTGAACTTTATTTATATTTAAAACTTTAAATAAGACACTTCAATCCAAATCCTATCCCATATGAATCAATTTCTAATATTTAACCATAAACTTAATCATAAACTGCTATGTAAAAACAAACTAATTTATTACGTAAAACTATATCGTTATAAATAAATTAATTTATTGCTAAAACCATAACTACATGTAAATAAATTTAATTGTCACAGAAGACCATAACCGTTATGTAATAAACGAATTTATTACAGAAACCATAATCATATGTAATAAATGAATTTATTATAGAGGTGAGTGAAAAACTATAAACCCGTTATTATTTTGCTCTAATGTGCGACTCTATAGGTTCAATTAATATCAAGTAAGAGCCCGCATCACATTTTGATCCTACAAGTCATAAGTGGCCTCTAGCAAGACATTATGACTACCCAAGTTAAATGAAAAGCTCATGATCCGAGACAACCTTAATATAGCTAATGACATAATCCTTTTGTCTCATGATATCTTGATAGAATATAAGGCATGGACAAAGTCAACCTTATATCGTTTTATCTTTGATTACTCCTAAAACCCAATTAGGACTGACGAACAATGACATTGATCTCCATCAATTCATTTGAGCACGGCCATGCATTTCCTCATTCTAATTGGTTTGAGGGAATTTTAGATATTTCTCTTATAATAAGAGGGACAAATTCCATCTTAATCGTCATATCTCACTACATAATTCTTATTATGTTCAAGTATAACCTTTATAAATAATCCGATCAAAGACAACGCTTTGATTATATCAAAACACAACATTCCTTATGTTGAGAACTATAGCGATTCTCGTGTCAAAGGATTCAATGACACAACCATTAGAGATTAACTTATGACTTTGATCCATGTATTAATCTCAAGACGGTCCTGTCTAATATTTGTTCTCAATAAATAGATATAAATTTGATTTATCTCATACACATATTCATCCTATGAATATCAATCAAACTTTATACTCACCTTAATTCATTGTTATTCCCATAACAATAACTGACAATAGTGACATTTAGAATAATTAATAATATTATTCAAGGACATTATATATAATAAACAAGCAAATCATCATAATAATAAATTCTCATAAATAGGCAAAATATCATGTCCATTCAATATGCCTAGAGCACAATTACTAACAGAGGTAACTCGTTCCTCTTCTAGGTTGCATTTAAATCAGTCAAAATATGCTAGAGATTTGTTACACAAAACAAACATGGCTGCTGCTAAGCCAAGTTTAGCCCTTATGTGCTTAAGTAACAAGTTATCCTTAAATGATAGTGATTTGTTTCATATCCCTCCATGTACAACAATAGGTGCTCAGAGGTACTTTAACACTTACCACTGCATATAGCTTTCCGCATTAGGTTGAGTTAGTTTCTTCAAGTTCTACTATTGCACATTGAGAGTACGGTCGTATTCTTCGCTACATTAAAGGTACATCGAACTATTGTTTGCTCTTCAAACTAGCTCACTCTTGAATTTAGAAGGATTTTGTGATGCCGATCAGGCTAGTAATTTAGATGATCAGAATCGGGCCAACGGATTCGTATTTTTCCGAGGTCTAATTACATGGAGTTCCTAAAATAAAAGGTAGTTGCTCGATCAAGTAATCGAAGTAGAGTATAGAGCTCTTGCCGCTGGGTAAAGAACATATTTGGTTTGATTCAATTTGCTATTAAAATCGAGCACATCCTTCCCGCTTCGCCCACCTATTCTTTGGAGGATAACTTCTGAAGTTAAAGCCTTGGCTTGCAATCCAGTTTTTCATGCCATAACAAAACACATTGAGTTGAATGTGCACTTTGTTAGTAGTTTAGTTGCTGATCAAAAGCTTGAAGTAAGATATGTCCCAACAGAGTCCCAACCTACAGATTTACTCACAAAGGCCTTACCTCTAGCACGATTTCAACATTTGTGTAACAAGCTTGCCATGGTTGTTCCCATGTCCAGCTTGCAGCGGCCTGTTGAAGATGCTAATATAGTTCAAACAAACAAGGCTCACTCGTATCAAGAGTCTTCTCTAGTTTCAATCGACAGATATACAACTAACTCATATAGACTTCATGTATTAGAAGAAACTAATATGTGTAACAAACTTCTTCTAGATTCTTCCACTCAAGGTTTAACATCAACCTATTCAATAAAGTTTTGAGAGTTTCTCCATAAGTTTTCTATACTATGCTATGTTCTGCGACCTTTAACACCCGACCCCTGCCAGTCGTCAACAACCTCATTGACCTGATGGGCCCCACTATCCACCGGAAACTCCACAACTTATCCAACAAGTACGGCCCCATCATGTCCTCGCGTTTCGCATTGAAGGTGCTCCACAAGCCAGGTCTCATCCCGCTGGGTCGCCGAGTCGCTCCTCAAGACTCATGACGCCGTGTTTTCGAGCTGACCCAGAGACCAAATGTCGCAGAGTCAGCCATGGCAAGGGCTCGGGCTTTCAGGTGCCATTCATAATCGGGACAAACGCTCAGAAGTAAAGGCCGAGCCACGGCCCATGAGAAAGGAGCGGCTTGAGAGATGGTGAAGCCGGGCTTATGGAAGTCAGAGGCGCTGGGAGTGTCGCTTTTTATTTGATATAATAAAATAAAATAAAACAAACAGCGGAAGCATAACAATAATCATTAAGATCGTATAACAAAAAAAAAAAAATTAGTTTCTGTATGCCAAAAAAATTGTTTTATCAGCACCATAAATTTTATTAATCATATGCTTTCCTAATTAATCAAATATGTTTTCTAATTGATCAAGTATGGATACTCACCTGAAAAATTTTCGCAAAAGGATGATGAAGATCTTTGATTTCCAAAAACACAAGTTTTCAATCCGAAACCAAATAACCTAATAGACTGTGCGTGTGGGGAAAAAATATTGTTATCTTTTTCACTAATTTTTCAACTCTTCAAAAATTGTCGAGATTTTTTGTTTCAAATCATCTCGCTTCTTTATTTTTTTCGATTCTTTCTTTCTATTCTTTCATAAATCCCACGTTCCAAGTTGTTTCATTTCAAACTAAATATTTAATTTTTGAATTATAACTACCTAATTAACTTGTTTCATTTCAAATTCAAATATATAAGAGCTAATGTATATAAAGTTTTCAAGATACCACTAGGCTAGGTTCTTCCTTGTTGAATAATTTAGGTAATTAAAATTAAGTAATCAAATTACTTATTCTCATATAAATTAATTTATAATAAAGTAATACAAAACTATTTTGTTTAATTCGATGGAGTCTCGTCGGGATTGGGACTTACGGACTCCATAATTTTAAGTCTAATAAAACTTGATTAATTAATTAAACTCTTTAATTAATTAACACAATTTTATTAGTTCCAATGTTACTCTGCTATTAACTTGGAATTGCACTCTTAAAATTCTAGATATATTATTACTCAAGAAATTAAGTTGTCGATATGATTTAGTCATTACATATATTAATCCTTCATAAATAATTCATAATTAGAGATAGGTAAAATCCGTTAGCCTATCTAATTATCTCTTTATCCTTAAGTACCAATTACTCTCCAATGATTGATAAGATTCATAATTTAATTATAAATATGAGCGCTCTTACCATTCAAGACTTGAGTAATCATGTAAGGGAATTATTTATCTGGTTCTTAAATAAGAAGGAATGGATTCTGTCTTGTTTGTTAGCATTCTCTGCTATTTAATTCACTGTATCTCCAAATGCAAATATTGAGATTATATTATTATAATCTGTACCATGTAAATTAAAAGAGATAATGTCATAAATAGGAGTTTGCTAACTACTCGGGATTAAGATCATTGCATATATGACCATCAGTGAGATGATTTGAATTATACTATTCTTAACGGAAAATATTAGTTATTCAAATCACGCCATGTCTCTGTCCTACATAATCACATCATGTAAAGTGCATTTATTAGATGTCTCTCTTCATCAATCATTCGGATAAAACAATTTCATTATCAATGATAAAAACATGCACTAGTGAAAATCAATTAAAGATCTTATACTTTAATTGTCAAGTCAAAATAAAAACTTGACTATTTTAGATTATCATCCTTAAATAATATCCTCTTGTATATAACACTTATATACTTCTTTAAGGTTACGTTTGATAATCATGGGATTTTGTGATATTCATAAAGTATTTAAATAATATATGCATTAAATGAAATATTTATTTATTTATTGAGAATAAATAATATTTATTTACATCATATGCTTTAGGGCATTTATCCTAACAATCTCCCACTTGCATTAAAACAGATGAGACATGTCTTTCAATCCAAAGCCCTCTAGATGTTTTTCGAAACTTTGGCTAGCAACGTCTTCGTGAATGGATCCGCAAGGTTATCTTCTAAGGTACCTTAAGACATTTACATCACCTCTTTCCACAATTGATCGAATCAAATGATATCTTTGTCCTATATGCTTGGTTCTTTTATGGTGTCTTGGTTCTTTGATATTTGCAATTGCCCCAGTGTGATCACAATAGAGGTCAATTGGTTTTTCCATACTCGGAACAACTTCTAGGTCTATCAAGAAGTTCCGAAGCCAGATAGCTTCCATGGATGCTTCTGAAGTAGCCACATATTCAGCTTCCATAGTGGAGTTAGCAACACAACTTTGCTTGATACTCCTCCAGACAACGGCTCCTCCACCTAAAGTGAACACTGATCCTAATATTGATTTTCGATCATCTCTATCAGTTTGAAAATCATAATCAGTATATCCAATGATTGACAAATCCTCTCCAAAATACACAAGCATATAGTTTCTCGTTCTTCTTAGATATTTTAGAATACACTTGACTACAATCCAGTGATCGAATCCTGAATTTGATTGGAATTTACTTACTATGCCCATTGCATAACATATGTCCGACCTAGTACACTGCATAGCGTACATTAGGCTTCCAACCTGTAGATGCATATGGATAGCGTCCTCATGTCCTCTTCCTCTTGTGGAGTCTTGAACATTGTTCCTTAGAAAGATGTGAACTCCATGCTCAAGGCAAATAACCTTTCTCGAATTTTGCATTTTGTACCATAAGTGTTGGGACTTTGAATCCATAAACCATAAGTGAATAGGTGTGAGACTTCAATTTCTTTTCGTACCATATACTCTGTGGAAGTTTACCATAGCCAGCCTTCAGGCCTCACGAGCCTCGCCTCTCAGACAACTCAGACCTGGGGTCTTTAACCATCGGGAAGCATCCTGGTACCAACCGAGCCAGCAGCCTTAGCGGTACCTGCAGATGCTTCCCATCGACTAAAGACCCCAGTCCCGGGTTCGAATCTGGGGGGGAGGCGAAAGGAACCCGGGAATGAGGATATCCTATGAGGAGCTTCCACCCGGGTGGTACCCACGAGGTGGTCAATGATGGGTGGGGTCTCACAATAAAAGGCGTTTTTATTGTAGGTCCACCATCGGGAAAACATGCTCTTTCTGTTCTTCGACTGGAACTCAGATCATCCACCGGGAGCATTCACACCAACCGGGAGCTGGGTACCAAATTTCGGGTAGTGCATGCTCCCCATCGACCCAAGCCCCCGGTCCCGGGTTCGAGTCTCACGAGAGGCGAAAGAAAATGCCCAGGAGGGCATGATATTCCGTGAGTGGGACCCACCCTCGAAGGCAATCTGTTACGAAGGGTGTGGACCCCTAAGGCACACCAAGGGCACCCCGTGGTCACAAGGGTGCTGGACTTACAAAAGTGTGTCCCACATCGAACAGACACGTTGTTTGGTTCATATTTTTTCCAACAGACAAGTCTGTTCGTGGAGACACTTCCTGGTTTATATATTCTCCCGTTTTTCCCATTTTTAAAATAACAAAATATTCTCCTCACTTCACTGCATATCATTCATTTTTGTGCGATTGTTCTGCAAGTTGAGTTCGTCGGGGTCCTCCGATCCGTACCACTTCGGAGGAATGAGATCCGTTCTATCCTGGGAGACGATTGTCCATCATCCTGCATGCTGAGGCCAAATTCATCTTAAGGACACAACGTTATCATTGCCTTGATCTGCTTTCTAAGTGTTCGCTTGCACCGCAGTTTGTTTCCTCTGGTTCTTTTGTTTTCGCTTATGAACGAAAACTAAAGAACTACAATCTTAAGACGAATTTGTGTCTCTATTCGCTTACGTATTTTATTTCTATTTTTCAAGCCAGACGCTTCGTTTCTTTGTAGATTTTTCCGTTCATGAATTTAGTTCTGTTCGTTTACAAAATTTGTATTTTGTTCATTACTGTGGAACGAACGCTTCTGTTCTGTTGGTTGTATTTTTTTCTGCTTCGTTTCTACAAGAAACGAATTTATTTCCTCGACGAAATTTGACTCAAACATTTTTCCTACAGACGTTAGCTTTCATTAAAATATTTTGTTATAGTTTATTCAAATATTTTTTCGTACTGCAAGAAGACGCATTTTTTTCTCCGGTCAAGCTTCTGCCTTATGCTCGATACAGATTTCTGCCTGCTCGCATTACAAAAATGCCTATTCAAATATATTATTTTACCGCAGCTTTTTCGCATTAATCGCATGATTTATTGCTTATCAGAAGTTTTTTCGCATATCAGATGATATTTGTTTCTTTACCGCGCTTTTTTTCCTACACTGCATGGTTTATTGCTTTACTGCAGTTTTTCGTTTATGTTCAATATTACAAAAATTGTTACAGTTTTTTCCGTCTGTATTATATCTGTTACAGATTATTCAAATCTTTGTTTCTGTTCGGTATTACAAGAAAAAAAAAATTGTTTTAGTTTTTTTTTTCTTTTCGTTTCTGTATAATCTGTCGTATTAAAATTTTTTAACAAACGATTCTGTAAGACTGCAGTTTTGAATACGGTATTACACTTTCTCGCTCGCTTCAGATAATCGTCAGATTCAAAAATTTAACAAACGACTCGTGTTACGCCTGCTCAGATAGGAATTTTGAATGAACGCCGCATCGACCAGACATAGCTTCAGACACTTTTCATTTCGTTCAGATTCAAATTTTGAATATGTTCCGCTTTTATTGTTCGTAAATGACTTCACGACCATTTAACCCACCCAAATCATGGAGAAAGCCGAAAGTTCAATGGTACCGATTTTAAGAGATGACAACATAAGATGTTGTTCTATCTCACAACCTTGAACTTGGCAAGATTCCTCAATGATGATGGTCCTAAATTAGACATTGGAGAGCCAGATAAAGAAAAGTTATCAGCCAGGATGCATGGAATCATTCACTTCCCGGTCGCAACTATGTCTTCAACGGTCCGGAAAATACTTATACCGCCTATAGTCCGTCGAAAATGGCTATGAATTATGGGATAGTCCGACAAGAAGTACAAAACCGAAGATGCCTGACTAAAGTGTACCCATTGTCGAAAATTTTTGGACTTCAAGATGGTTGGATTCAAAGACCGTCTTAAGTCAGTTCAAGAGCTTCATGGTTGTGCATGATATTCATACAAGGAATGACTCTAAGTGAGACATTTCAAAGTGGTCATAAGATTCATTGAAAACTCGCTACCATCTCGAGGGATTTCAAAAATTATCTCAGTCATTAAGAGAGGAGTTAATTGAAAACTTGATTGTTCGGTTGAGGATTGAGGAAGACAATAGGCTGTCTGAGAAGAAAGTTGGAAAGAATCTACAAGTTTCAAAAGCCAATGTTGTTGAAGAAGGATCGAAACCCAACAAGAAAAGGAAAATGCCTAGAAAGTCTAGAGAGGATTCAACCAAGGCCTCAAGAAGTTCAAGGCGCGCCAACTCGTGGTAAGTCCGACATCGAGCCAAAGACCTGCAGTCAAGAAACGCATGTAAAACGCAGCCAATATGGTGGAAAAGACTTCCAATGGTGTTGATGATATCAACTGAATCGCTATGATATCCGAAAGTGTAATACTGCCGGAAACCCTGGGCTGGTTTCGCGTGGATTGATACTGGAGCAACTTGTCACATCTGTGCAAATAGATCGATGTTTTCGTCCTACACAACCGTGGGGGTGATGAAAAACTTTATATGAGTAATTCATCAACCTCTAAGGTTGAAGGTGTCGGAAAGATTGCTCTAAAGATGACATCTGGAAAGATTGTGACACTAATTCATGTTCCGTATGCCATGTTCGCAGAATTTAGTGTCAGGATCTCTCCTTAGCAAGAATGGCTTCAAGTTGGTTTTTGTATCTGACAAGTTTGTACTCTCAAAAAATGAGATGTATGTAGGAAAGGGTTATCTGAGTGATGGTTTGTTCAAGCTCAATGTAATGACTATTGTAACCAAGGCGATTGAATAAAGCTGCTTCTTCTTATGTGCTCGAGTCTTCTAACATTTGCGTTAGACTAGACACGTTAATTATAAGTCAATAAAAGAAATTAATGAATATGGGACTGTTGTCAAGTTTGATCAGTCTAAAGGAGAAATGCCAAGTATGTGTTGAATCTAAATTTTCTAAGCCCCCTTTCCACTCTGTAGGTAATAGAGTTTCAAAACCTTTAGATTTAATACACACAGATATATGCGATATGAAATCAATACCGTCAAGAGGTGGTAATAAGTATTTTATTACTTTTATAGATGGCTGCTCGCGGTATTGTTATGTTTACTTGCTTAGTAGCAAAAGATGAGGTCAGTGGAATGCTTTTAAAACTTATATACGGTTGAAACTCGGTTGAACAAGAAAATTAAAATCATAAGGAGTGACAGAGGAGGTGAATATGAATTTCCATTTGAGGAAATTTGTACCGAGTTTGGTATCGTTCACCAAATGATTGCTCCTTATACACCACAATCTAATGGAGTGGCGGAAAGGAAAAACCGATCTTTAAAGGAAACAATGAATGCATTGTTGAATAGTTCTGGTTTAACATGCACTCTGTGGGGAAGTTGTTTCGACGGCCAATTTATTTTAAATGAGTACCCTACGTAAAGACAGCCAACAAACTCCCTATAAGTAGTTAAAAGTAATGCCTAACTTGAATTATCTCAAAGTGTGGGTGTTTGGCTAAGGTTGCGCTCCTAAGCCTAAAAGCTTAAGGTAGACTAAAGACTATTAATCGTGGCGTTTTTACTCCGATATGCTCGTAATAGCAATGCATATCGCTTTCTTGTTCACATAAATCGTAGATCCCAAATATACATGTCAATACGATCATTGTAACCAAGGACGTCAGTTTTGAAAATATATTTCCATATAACATAGTATATGAGGCAATTGATACTTAATAAGAGGGTCTCAAGATTACTATATCTTAGAAGTGATCCAATGGAGATGAACCTAGACGTAGTAAAGACAAAGACTCACGCCTTTTGACCTGATTTCTTACTGCATCTGTTGGAGAAATGAACTCTGACATTCAAAATAGCTGACTTCGCCGTAAGCCCCGGTCTGAAAGGCCAACGACAGTGAAGTCAATCCGCCTTGACGAATCATATAAAATCGTCGACTCCTTCCTCCCGGTAATAAACCACTACAATGTAAGTGGATTTTCAAGAGGAAAATGAAAGCGGATGGTGCTATTGATAAATATAAGGCTAGGCTTGTAGTAAAGGATACAAGCAACGAGAAGGTCTTGATTATTTTGATACTTATTCACCTGTTACTAGAATTACATCTATAAGGATGCTAATTGCTATAGCAGCGGTGTATAAGCTTGAAATCCATCAAATGGATGTAAAAACGGCCTTCTTAAACGGAGATTTGGAAGAAGAAATATATTTGGAACAACCCAAAGGGTTCATTGTTCCGGGACAAGAGCATAAAGTATGTTGGCTTATCAAGTCACTCTATGGATTAAAACAAGCACCAAAACAATGGCATGCCAAATTCGCCGAAGTCATGTTGTTGAATGGTTTCAAGATTAATGAGTGAGATAAATGTGTATATGTTAAGCAAACTCAGAATTGCTTTGCCATTTTATGTCTATATGTAGACGATATGCTTATAACAGGCAATGATGGTGAGACTATTAAGAAAATCAAATGCTTGCTTGCAAGTAAATTTGAAATGAAATATATGGAGGTCGCTAATGTTATTTTAGGAGTTAAAATCCATAAGACATCTGGAGGATTAGCTCTATCACAATCCCATTATATTGAAACGATTCTTGGAAAGTGCAAGAATCTAGGTATTGTACCAGTAAAGACTCCGATAGATGTTAATTTACATCTTTCTAAGAATACTGGTGAAAACAAAGCTCAAAATGAGTATGCTAGTATACTAGGCAGTTTAATGTATGTCATGAACTGTACTAGGCCGGACGTAGCTTGTGCGGTTAGCAAGCTAAGTCGATTTACAATTAGTCCAAATGAAAATCATTGGAAAGCTATGAAACGTTTATTGGGCTACTTAAAGCATACTCAAGATTATGCTTTGCATTACACAGAATATCCGGCAGTACTTGAAGGATACTGTGATGCAAATTGGATAACTCGACACTAAAGACATAAAATCAACAAGTGGATATGTATTCACACTTGGTGGGGCAGCAGTGTCTTTGTAATGATCCGTACCAAATAATAAAAGTTTTTTTTTAACACGTTGACCAAGTTTGACTAAGTTTGACCAAGTTTGACCAACACTTAGTATGTGGACCCAAGTTGAATTTTTCAAGGATGAATAATTTTAGGTTGACTAAGGCACCATGTCGTAGGCCTCATCGATACGAGTTCATAGACGGGTTGAACATCAAAATCCGACTTACGGATAAAAGCGTGGCTCGAGAAGATCAAACAAGCAAAGATTTTATCAATGTCCAAGTCCTGCCTCGGGGTTTTTACCGAAACGACTTAGACCCTATATAAACCTAGCTTTGCGTGCCAAATGGAACCCTAGCCCCAAAACACTCATTTTGAGCTCCAAACCCCTAGAAAAAAACTCCCCAAGATCGTGAACACCGAATTGGGTCGTTTTGACCCATTTGCGAGCCGTTGGGTTTTGGGCCGTGGGAACCAGGGTAACGAAGAGTAACTTAACATAGATCTCATCATGTCAAGTAAGGTTCGATTTCTTCTCTCTACAACACCGTTTTGTTGCGGAGTTCCCGGGTGCTATGTTTGACATACTACCATGCCATCAAGAAATCAATGAATTTTAGCCCAAGTATCTACAACTCGACCGATCAATAATCTTGATATCATTACCTAATTGCTTTAAATTCCTTAAACTTACCAAAAGTTTCAGATTTTCTTTGCATAAGGTAAGCATACCCATATCTTGAATAATCATCAATGAAAGTGACTATATCTATAACTCCTTGCTTGACATTTAAAGGTCCACATACATCGAATGTATTAGCCTAAGAGGTTCCTTATTCTTCTCTTGCGGGAAATTTATCTCTTTTAATAACTTTCCTTTCAAGTAGATCTACAGACCGGGTAGGCTACCAACTTTTAGTTCCCTTAAAGGACCTTTCATCCTTTGTTATCTCTTCTATCGGTTTATATTTATATGACTAAGTCGAAGGTGCCATAAGTATGTATCACCTTTATGAGAAATATTTTGCTTCTTACTCTTTGGTTCGACCACTTTGAACATTTCGCATTTAATAAGAGTTCGCGTATGTGTCTAATAAAGTATGTACTCATTGTCTAGATATCCATAACAAATATTTAAACCATTCTTTGAAATACAAACAATTTCATTATCAAAAGAATTCAATCTAGAAACATAAATTGAATTTCTTTTAAAACCAAGAATGAAATAAACATCTCTTAAAATAAGAAATTTATTCAGAGCAAATCAAGCCTCTTAGCTCTCCCATCAGCTTCTCACAGACCTCTTGGCTCAAATTCTAACGACCATGGTGTACCTCCATCTCCAAGCTCCTCACTGTGGAAGGCCTTGCAGGAAAAACACACATGATTAGTGGCTCCCAAATCTATAACCTAGGTTGAGATATCACTCTCTACTAAACATGTTTCAAGAACTAGTAAATCATATTTACCTTTTCCCTTCTTCTTTGCCTTCAATTCTTCGAGATACTTGTGACAACTTCCCTTCTAATGTCCGGGCTTGTTACAATGGAAACAATTTCCCTTGCTTTTAGTTCTAGAATTTTGAGAGTTGTTTTTCTTAGTCTTCTTGCCCTTTTTCTTTAACTTCCCTTTCGATTTCCTCGCAACCTTCAATTTCTTGCATTTCTTAGTAACATTTGCTTCTCTACTTTTACTATCATTTACAAACTCATAAGCTTGCAACTCATTCAACAATTGGAGCGGTTAGTCATTTTGTTCATGTGATAATTGTTTTGAATTGGAATTTGGGAGTAAGACTTTCAAGAATCGTACAACATCTATTTCTCGCCCCATTCAACTCACTATGATAATCAATCATTACATGCATTAAAGTTCCCAGTTTCATCTCGTGGTTCATGAACTTTTCAAACCTCAAGACGACATTTCTCTTATATATGGTCGTTCAAACATTCCATCCAAAGATCGCACTATCTCATAGGCGCTTGTCATGTCTTCACAGCTTCGCGGCTAATTCGACATGCCCGCCTACATGTAGCATTTAGCCTTGTTATTGGCTTTTACCCAACTGTCAAATGCCTCTTTTGCAGCCCTAGGTGCTGTGAGACCCTGGAAAATCCAGATTTCCTAAGGAAGGATAAAATGGTAATTTCGGTCAAAATCCGGAATTTTTTCTAGATCTCGGATGACGAAACGGACTTCACCGTTGGAATCGTCTCACAAAATCTAGCTACCATGTCGACTTCATCGACCTCGAGACACTGAATTTCACGCTTTTCGAGGCACGAGGAGCGCGGGACACTGGGTACCTTAAGGAGGGCCCAAGAGGCGCCCACGTGTCAAGCTGAGATGCGCCAAACATGGAGCCTAAGTGGGGCTCATGACACATGGCATCATGCCATTAGAGGGATATCTCAAGGTAGGATGGATAAGGATATAGAATCCATGTGTCCAATGAGAAATGGATACGTGGCGATGAGAGTGACTTTCCTCTTGACCAAGTCTTCCAAATCAGTTTGGGAGAGGGAAGGAGAGAGGGAGAGACCAACCGAGAAAGGGAGAGTGAGGAAGATAGGGTTTTTAAAGAGAGAGACTCCACCTTTTCTCTAAAATTCCCGGCGATCGGACCGTTGGCTTCCGGCGAGGCAAGGAGCAAAGTTGCTCCCCACGACAAGGACTACACGTGGGTACCAGTTTTGGGGAGTTTCGACAAACTCCGAGAAAGGTAGGGGTTTTTCTCCTACTTGCTTTACTTTGCTTAAGGGTTATGTAATGGATAGGGATTTGTTGAGGCCTGGATGGCCGTGCCTCTTGCCCCAAAAGCTTTGGACCGAAAGCAAATCCCTAGAGGTTTTGGACAAATTCCTGGCCGCATCAGTTTGCGGTGATTTGCTTGATTTGTGTGGTGTCAGGTTATTGCCATGAGAAAATAACATGTTTGTGTGATGTTGTGGGCGCCTCCAAGATGGACTCCGCTGGATTGTGCCTTAAATTCCCATGAGCTAAGTTTCTATGTTATTATTATAAACCGAATAACATGATGTATGGGATTTAAAATCTAATATATGTAATGAAAGTGATATATTAGTACGTGTTGTATGCTCGTGTGCCATTACACAGACTTAGGTGGGGAGTAACCTAAAGTGAGGGAAATTCCACCATCGGGCATCAAGCCACCCCGCCGTGGGAATATATTTTTTAGGTACCGAAGACACACTTGGGGATGGACGATCCCGAGCCTTAGAGATGAAGAAATGGGCCATGTCGTCTTTTATTTTGTAAAATTACGGGCAGAGACCCGATTTTGTATAAATTGTAATTAAATACAATTGTAATAAATCATTTTAGCCTTATAAAATGTACATTTTATGAGTAGGATGTGTAGGCCCAAGTGGCCATTTTTTGCACAATATGTGCCTCATGACATGAGACATGTAGTTTAGCGGGTTGACGGGTTGTCCACGGACCCTCGGGTTTTGGGGGGCGTCACAGCATGGTATCGGAGCTAAAGATGAAGCTTGATTTGTGGGAATTTCGAGTGGAGTGTAGAGTTAGGTATACAATATACACACAGAGGACTTTGTAGGCACGGGATAGATCATACATCGTGTGCATTTTGGTGAATTAAATGCTGATGTGTGATGGTGTATAACATGTTTGTTATGAATTGTGTAGATTGTATGCTTGGTGAATAGCATAGGAAAAAGTGTTGAGCTAGAGATAAAGAGAAAAATCTAACCTTAGATGTTCGAGAAATTTTAGGCGAGAGCAGTCCAGGAAATATGAAAATAAGAAAAAAAAAAAAAAAAAATTTTAAGACGATACTCCGAGTTTTGAACATGCCTGATTTAGGATTTGTAGAGTGCAGTATTCAGTTTTTCACAAGGGAAAGAGTTGTAATGAAGTTCTAGAAATTTAGAGAATTAGGTAAAGAAGCGTTAGTGACCAAACCTCTTTGCACCTTTAGAATGTGAGGGAAAGGCTCTTTGGAAGTTTTGAAAAATGTGATTTTGGACAATTGTTCAGTTTTGAAGTAAAATGAGATTAGTTGTTGTGAAATTCTAGAAGGTTGTTCCAGTTTTCGCACATGGAAAAAGAGTTGAGATTGACTCTTAAGGAAATGAGTAATTTATGTATTGTAGTAGGTTGAAATTTCTTTGCATCGAATGAGTAAGCGGGAAGAAGGAGCTCTTTGCATCGAATACAAGGTAAGCCGGGGAAGAAGAGACTCTTTGGATGATTTTGAAAAATCGTTGCGGGTTAGGACTGTTGAGGTCGCGACATGGATCGAGGTGCGGCACGGATTAATTAGGCGTGAGGTCGCGACCCGAGGAAATGGGCGTCATGACTGGCTGGATGTCGTGACGAGTTGGAAGCTTTGGAAGAAATTGGCAAAAAATTCGCGACATCAAAGTGAGATCCGACATGGGTGAAGCGTGAGGGAGGGTCGACAGCGTAGTAGCCCACGGCGTAGAAGAAAGGAAATTTGAGCTGACTTGGTGTCGCGACATGGATGTGATGTCGCGACATGGATGGCTGGGTGGGAGATCGCGACTTGGAAGTTTGGTGTAGACCTGACATGTGGCGAGGCGAGTCGGCGACATGAAGTTGATGTCGCGACGCCGGTTCAGTCTTCGGGATGTCGCGACATAGGGTTGTCGCGACTGGAATGGTGGCGGTGTAGGACATGGATTGATGTTGCGACATGGGCGACAGTGTGGGAGGTCGCGACATGAATTTGATGTCGCGACATGGGCAGCGGTGTAGGCAGAGAAGCGGTGTCGCGACACCAAGGTGATGTCGCGACATGGGATGGACTCAGTCGCGACACGGAAGCGATATCGCGACACAGGGCGGTTTATTTGGGCAAGGCGGGGAGGTCGACATGCGCTCTGTTTCCTGGGCGCTATCTGTGAACCCTGCGCCACCGCGGCCCCGAGCGCGCGACCTGCGGCCCAGGCGTACGCATGACATAGGAGTTGTGCGCGCAGCGGCGCCACGACACAGGCACGCTGCGTGAGTGAGCGACACAGGTTCTGGGTGTGCGCCTTTGTGCACCTTGACCTAGTTTTGATTAAATTAACATTTACAGGTCTACTTTGTTTGGACAACTGTTTATGAACCTTTATTCACGGGGTAAAAAAAAGAAATTACAAAATTTTTTAAAAAATTTTCTTGTGTATGATTTAATATACTGGAGATATTTATATTGCAGCCTATAAATGCAATTCGTGGTATGCTTGAAATTTTTTGATTCATGTGAATAGTGTCTCGAGAGTGCATTTTTCACCCTTGAGACCACGTTAGTAAGAATAATTATCTTGACATGGTGCATGAAAATTTTTTTTTTCGGTGCGTGAATAGTGTCTCGGGGCTGTGTTGAGTCTTAGAATCTTGCATTGGAAATTTAATCACGCCATTGACTAAGTGTAGATGGCTAGTAGAGACGAAGGGCGTGAGGGCGTCCAGGGCGGCATTAAGTGATTCTGCAGGCTTGTTTTGTTGACCGCTGTATTTGATCGGCGGGCCTTTGCTGAAATTTGTAGGTATTCCGGCGTTTGCCTACGCCCTGACCAGCGTGCGGGTGATCCGGGGAAAGGTCCTAGTAACTCAGGGTTTAGGGCATCATCCTCCTACATTCATAGGGGAGGAGATCCAGCTAATGAGCTGGACCATTTGGTTTATACGGATCAGAATGTCTTTGGAGGCTATGGGATCACCTCACGTCTGACCAAGATCAGGTTAGGCGCTTTCCGGCTAGAGGCGAGGCCGGGTATAGTGGAGATGGGTTAGGACTTCTAGAGATTTAAAGTTATGACATGGCGAGTTTGAGGAGGTACATTCATGGTAGAATACTTTCGAGAGCTATGATGCATGCGAAGGCTCAAGAGTTCCTAGGTTAGACGGGCGATAGTGTGATGGACTAAATGGCTAGATTCACGAGAGTTAGCCCGGTTGCTGACAGTGATTCGTGGCCACGGACATGACGGGTTGGGAGGTCGAGAATGGGGTGGGTTGTCCGTCGGGGCAAGATCGTGGGACTTCGCCTACGGGACATGGACTCTATGGTTGGGACGGCCTGGCTATAGAGAGAGATCGAGATGCTCGGGCTTCAGGGATAAAGGTGTTGCGCTCAAGAGGAGACGACCTTGCTGGAACGTTCGGGAAGAGGCGAAGACCGCTGCGGCTGCAAAGGCCGGGGCGGGATTGGGAGGCTAGTCGAGCGAGGCAGGTGATATATTCATTTTGTCAGCGGCTGGGCGCCTTCAGGGGCAGGATTGCCCCGAGAGGCAGGGGATCCCGGGATTTTGGGACGTGCGATCCCGATTAGGTTGCGTAGAACCGCGGCGTCTGAGTTCATTCCTCCACTTTAGTGCGGGTCGGAGGGAATCGGCTTGATTCGGGGGTGCTATCTGAAGGCACCTTCGGTATGCAATTGGGCTAGAGGGAGCCAAAGTGGGTGAGGAGTCAGATGCAGGACTCATGAGGCTAGGACTTCTAGTTAGACGGGCGAATGATATATTGTTCTGCAGACGGCTTGGACATATGAGTGAGATTGTCCTGGGGCGGAGATCTCGTGGTCTGAGGTAGGCGTTCGGATTAGCCGGGACATGTGAGTCGTTTCTCTCTCGCTCTTGTTGACTAGAGTAGTTCTGGGTTGGATGTATCATGACTAAATTTAATTGTTGCATCTTGTATGATGGACTTGGGCTTAGAGGTTGAGACCTTTAGAGAAGCCAGATATGGATGTTCTTCCTTAGGAGATAGGGTGAGGGTTGACCGGATAGGTCGGGATTGTGTTCATGTGCATGGTGACATCACGTCGAGTCAGGCGTGAGTGCACAGTATGGTCGTTCACCACTCTTGGTGAGTGCGGGTTGAGTTTGTCTTTGGGACTACGTCCAACGAAGACTCATGGTTTGAATCAGGAAATGAAGAGAAATTAATGTGTGTTGGGCCAGGCAGAGGGTCGTTAATCCTGGGTGAGAGCACGGGTTGAGGTGAAGGGAGACCGGTAGTATCAAAGGATTCTGTATGGGTGTAGAGACCGAGAGGTGATCCAGATTTACGTATTGGGTGTAAGAGACCGGGAGATGTCTGAATTTACGACCCAGGGTGTAAGAGACACGGGGAGCGATCCAGGAATTTAATGTAAAAGTGTAGAGGCCGGGAGATATCTGAATTTACACATGAAGTGTAAGAGAGACCAGAGGAGCGATCAAGTGCAATGGAGTGTAAGGGCAGGGGTGATCCCAGATTTACGTGTGGTGTAAGGGCAGGGAGATCCTGAATTTACGTGAGGTGTAGAGACTGGGAAGCGATGCAGATTTACGTAATGGGTACTGAGGGCAGGAGATATCACAGATTTACAGCGAGGCTAGTAAGAGACCGAGGCGTCAATTTGGCGTGAGATTATGAGACCGAGAGCGATCCGGTATGGAGTGCAGAGGCAGGGAGATGTCCCAAATTTACGTGGTGTGAGACCGGGAGATGTCTGATTTGTGAGGTGCGAGGCCCGGGAGACGATCAATTCACAATGGTGTAAGGGCAGAAGACGATGCAATTTACGTGTGGGTGCTTAAGGGCGAGTGGGTGTAAGGGCCGGGGAGATGTCTGAATTTAATTATTGGGTGCTTAAGAGACACGGGAGGCGATCCGAATTTACATGAATGAATATAGGAGGCTCGAAGTGTAGGCCGAAAAGTTTTGTGCCCAAGAGATGAGGACACACGGATATGGTTATCACCCATACTTAGAGTTGAGTGATAGGAGTCGGGAGAGACTCGAGATGAGGACATACGGATATGGTTATCACCCAGACTTAGAGTTGAGTGATAGGAGTCGGGAGTGACTCGGGATGAAAACACACGGTTGTGGTTATCACGTAGACTTAGAGTTGAGTGATAAATTAGGGAGTGACTCGAGACCCCGGATGCCCATTAGAGTTTCATTGGGTGTTGGTGAACCGGCAAGGGTTCGGTGAATGGATATCATTCAGGACATGGATTCGGTTGACGACCCATTAGGTTGTCAGTGATCGTGACCTTGGGAAGGTCAGCGTTTACACACCAAGCAGGAATTGGGTTGTGTAGGGTCGCATATGCACGTGGTTGGATGCGTATATGCGTGAAATTTCGGGATAAAATTCTTTTAAGGGGGGGAGAATGTGAGACCCCGGAAAATCCAGATTTCCTAAGGAAGGATAAAATGGTAATTTCGGTCAAAATCCGGAATTTTTTCTAGATCTCGGATGACAAAACGGACTTCAGATTGAGTGTCTGGCAATCTAGCTACCACGTCGAATTCCGTCGGGTCAGGGGCGGTCGAATTTCACGTTTTCCCCGAGGCACGTGAAGGAGTCTCTTGGGACACTTGGCACCTTATAGGTGGCCCAAGAGGCGCCACATGTCAAGGCGAGATCTGCGATCAAACATGGAGCTCAAGTGGGGCTCATGTGACACATGGCATCATGCCATTAGAGGATATCTCAAGGTAGATGGATAAGGATAAAGGGAGTAATCCAAGGTGTCAATGAGAAATGGACATGTAGGCGATGAGGGACTTTCCTCTTGACCAAGTCTTCCAAATCAGTTTGGGAGAGGGAAGGGAGAGAGAGGAGAGACCAGCAGAAAGGGAGAGTGAGGAAGAGGGTTTTAGAGAGAAACCACTTCTCTGCAAAATTCTGACGATCGGGCCGTTGGCCAGGAGGGCAGGAGCAGGGGTGCTGACAAGGACTGCAGTGGAGTACCGAGTTTTGGGAGTTTCGAGCAAACTCAGGGAAAGGTAGGGGTTTTTCCTCCTGCCCGTACACTCTTTGCTTAAGGGTTATGTAATGGATAGGGTTTGTTGGGGCTGGATGGCCAGTGGTTTTCGATTCAGCTTTGGGCCAGAGGTCCTCCTAGAGTGTTTTCAGACCAGATCCACGGTTGTTTGTGTGATTTGCTTGATTTGTGAGTCTTTATTATTGCCATGAGAAAATAACATGTTTGTGTGATGTTGTGGGCGATTCAAGATGGAATTTGCTTAGGATTGTGCTAGCCCATGTGAGCTAAGTTTATGTTATTATAAAAATGAATAACATGATGTATGGGATTTAAATTGTTAATATATCACATGAGTGATATATTAGCATGTGTTGTATGTAGTGTGCCGTGCATTGTTGCACTTAGGTGGGGAATGCTTAAGTAGGAGATTCCACTCTTTGGGCATTGCTTTCATGGTCGTGGGAATATATTTTTTAGGTCAGAAGACCTGCAGCAGGGATGGGGCATCAGGAACCTTAGAGATGAAGAAATGGCCATGTTGGCCTTATTTTGTAAAATTAAGACAAGAGACCTAGTTTTGTATAAATTGTAATTCAATCTGATTGTAATAAATCATTTTTGTATAAAATGTACATTTTTTATGAGTAGGATGTGTAGGCTACATGTTGGCCATTTTGCACATGTACGTCTTATCATGACATGAGACATGTAGATTTTTTGCGGGTTGACGGGTTGTCAGCGGACCCCGGAGTTTTTGGGGCGTCCATAGGTGCATTGTGGTAGCTGGATTCGAGGACCCTCCCTCGATAGCACAAATTTGTAATCATCATTGATTAGCACCAAGTTCATATTGCTTTTTCCATTTTGCATAATTTTCACTAGTCAATTTTCAATTGATAGCAAATTGATGATCGGATTAGACATTTTGTTGAAAGGATAAATACATCAATGCATGAATAACACATATGAATTTTAGGCATAAGAAAATTATTTATACTATATGTTATGCCCAACGACAATTCAATTTTCCAAAAGAAATGTGTTGC
This sequence comes from Tetrastigma voinierianum, assembly GCA_016808115.1. Classification (NCBI taxonomy): domain Eukaryota; kingdom Viridiplantae; phylum Streptophyta; class Magnoliopsida; order Vitales; family Vitaceae; genus Tetrastigma; species Tetrastigma voinierianum. The sequence goes on from JAEQBH010003258.1 coordinate 73,298, forward strand.
CGAAGGGTAGGTCACAATTTTCTAAAATTGAATTGAAACATTTTCCAACCAATAAATGTTTTATCAAAAATATCTCATACTTTTCAACATTTATTGATTATCATTTTCAGGTCAAGATACAATTAACCAATTAATTGTTTCTATATGAGTGTGACCCATCGTTTCAAACTTTATTGATTTTACTCTTAAAAACGCCGCCATAGGGTAGGTTATTTTTAAGAGATCAACCTAAACATCTTATCTCTAGAAGACAAATTTTAGCATAATATTAATGGACGCCTCTTATAGGAAGGGCATTATTCATAGTGTCTCGTCATGAATTAAATTATGCATATATTATGTCAACAACAAAGACCCATGGGTTAAATTGTCATTTATCTGCTCCCACTCATTATTTCAAATAACCATTTAAAATATCTCTATTTTAAATTTATAGAAATAAAATTAAAACCATTTTAGTACAATTTTAATTAATATATATATATATATATATATATATATATATATATATATATATATATATATATATATATATATATATATTATATAAAAGAAATATAATATTTTCATAAAATTGCATTTGCAATTTAATTTCCAAAATTTATTCTCGTAAATTTATTTTGAGCACTTACAATATTAAATAAATTAATATCATGTGTGTTCATACATGTATATTATGCATATTCCTTACATACATACATATATATATATATATATATATATATATATATATATATATATATATATATATATATATATATATATACTATATATATATAACTTATGAAATAAATAATAAGCATGTGAAATGAACTTGGAATGAGTGTCTTTAGATATTTCTAATTACAACTGGCAACCAAAATGAATAAATAAATAAATTTTGGGTTTTCATTCATCATTGATGGAGTCTTCTTATAGTAACACAAATAAGTTGATGTATCTTTGCTAATCCCTTTTGACCTCCTCCTTTAAGTAGCCCATTGCTGGTCATAGGTTCCATTCCCTTGACTACCATTTTTAATTTATGTGTCAAACACACATAACAAAAAATTGGAATTTAACTTTTAAATTCCTACATACAAAGTGGAACCTTTCCAGCAAATTTCTCCTCATAATAAAATAAAAATTACATACAGATTATCTAATACATAAGGATCTAATAAAAATTTAATAAAACTTAATCCAGGAACCTTAGATCAAAGCCATTATCCATACATTCACAACCCACGATTATCTCATAATCAATAAACAAAAACAATGCAGTGTCTACCCATGATTATCTCATATTCAATATGTGCGGACATTCATAATTAATATATAATTTATAGAAAAATTAATTAAAAAATGATTATCTAATAATAAGATAATCAAAATATTAATTATTATTTGATATAATCAAATAAAATAAAATAAACAACAAAATCATAACAATAATCAGCAAGATCGTATGCCAAACAAAATTGTTTTATCATCACTATAAATTTTATTAATCACATGCTTAAATATGTTTTTTAATTGATTAAGTATGGATACTCACACGAAAAATTTGACAAATGAATGGTAAGATCTTCAATTTCTAGAAACACAAATCTTCAATACGAAACCAAAGAATCGATCAAATAGACTATGTGTGTAGGGCTGATTGAGTCAAAACTTCTTCTTATCTCTTTCTTTCTCTTTTCATAAATCCCACGTTTTCTACTAAGTTGTTTCATTTCAAATTCAAATATTTAATTTGAATTATTACTACCCAATTACTTTTTACTCTTTTGTCAAGTCAATAAAAAAAAACACTCCTTACGTTATCTTCCCCTCCAAACTCAACATCCTCAAAGAATCTTGCATTTCCAGTCTCAAAAAATGATCTAATAGTGGGATTATAAAATTTAAAGCCACAGGAAATGGTCGGCATAACCATAAGTAGCCATTGCTTCATTTCTTTGGTCAATTTCTTTTCATTCAGCCTATAAGGCCGTGCCTGAGCTGGACAACCCCAAACATGTAAGTGCCTAATGCTAGGCTTCTTTCCAGTCCACAACTCATAAGGGGTTTAGCCCTCTTTGCTACTTGGTACCACGGTAAGAATGTACCTTTGCGAGTCTTAAGTGCTTCTCCCAAGCGATTCGAATTAAGAAGAATGACTAATCATACTTCTCATCATGTCCTGAAGTGTTCGGTTTCGTCTCTCTGCAGCACCATTCATGTTAGGCTTACACGGCATTGCCTTATTCTTGGGACGATCCACATTCCTTTAGGAAGATAGTGAAAGGTCCTAGACGTTGTTCTCCTGAGCCATCATATCTGCCATAGTACTCACCACCACGGTCAGATTTGACAGCTTTAATCTTCTTGCCAAGTTGGAGTTCAACTTAGGCTTTAAAAGACTTGAACACGTCCAAAGCTTGAGACTTCTCATGAATCAAATATAGGTACCCATACCTTGAATAGTCATCACATGAGCGTAATAAAAATCTACATTGACCATTCCAAAAGCTATAGGGAATGGCCACATATATCGATATGAATTAGTTCTAAGACATACAGCCCATCTATTAGCACCTAATTTTTTTCTCCTATTTGTTTTTCCCTTTAATGCACTCAATGCAAACTTGAGAATCAGTCATGTCCAGTGAATCGAGATGTCATCGACCATGAGTCTTTGAATTCTCTTTGTTGAATGTATGGCCTAATAAACGTGCCATAGCATTCTGAGAATCCTTATCGATTAATTTACGTTTGTTCCATTATGCGTATACAAGGTTTCATTAAATGAGGCAACGATTATCCAACAAATAAAGGTTGTCATGCATAGATAAAAAACGTTCTGCCAATTACATTTTGAATTTAAAGAAGATTAAATTTGAATTTTCAAATGAACAATAATATCGATTTGTCAATACAGTGAAATCAAATTCCGTCTAAGGGCGGTACAACATAAGTGTCCTTTAAATCAAATAAATACGGTTTAATAACAACCTAAATGTCCCTATTGCCCTCTACTTTCGCATAGTTTTCCATCACCACGCATAGATGAATCTTTCATAATCATTTGGCGGTCGGCTCAAAGATAACCTGTAAGGGAAATGCCGTGGTAGTAGCACCAAAATCTACCTTACCCAGTAGGACTAGGTACGAAGTTAAATTAACTGAGTCAACATAATTGAGTACCTTTCTTAATACCCCCGAGCAGCATATTTAGGACACTGCTCTTGAAGTGGCGCTTTCTTCTGAGAAATAGCAAGTGACTTCCTTATCTTGCGTCTTTCCTTTTCCTATACCTTGGATATACATGCGGTGTCTTTGTTAGAGTCTTTGGCTCTCTTCCTTTCTTATACGAGGAAGTTAATGCTAAATAAGGCACTTTCTATCTTATCTTTCTTTATCCTTTCCTCTTCTTACCTGATAAGAAATAAAGCTCATTGAAGTCCATTTATCCTTTTGAGTATTATAACTCTACAATGGTAGTGGTGTGCGGAAGAGATATAAACTAAAATGCACAACCAGTCATTAGATAATTGTAACTTAAGTGCTTTTAGTTTTAAAACGTATTAGACATTTCCATTATGTACTCCCTTATGTTCTCCTTGTTTATTATTATTTCATGCCAACAAGTTTTCTTAAAAAGTACTTGTTTCCGCCTTTCATTTTAGCAAAAGACTTGCTCTATATCAAGAAGAGAGATTTTGTAGCATTAGCGGCTCATTGATAGAGCCACAGAAAGCGCTGCAGGTGGGCGTTTCATAAACGATAGACTCAGCGATTGGATCATTACTACTTCTCGATATTAGCCTCATTGAGGTTTTAGGAGTAGAAGTAGGGCGTTCCACTCTCTTAATCGCCAGTCTAATTCCATACAGCAGAACAATTTCTCACGTTCTCTTTCCAAATCTTGAAATTGCTCCATTAAGCATAGAATTCCATTAGCAGCGAGATAGATTTGCGGCATTGTAAGTGAATAGAGAATAAGCAAATAAGCATGCTCACATAAGTTCCAAAACCAAATCAAAAATAAAAATAAAAATAAATTCAAATGCAAGGAAAAATCCCATTCCAAGATTCAAGCACTCCATTAATGTCTTGTCTTTGGACAAAACATTAACTCGTAATTGATGTCTTGTTGTAGTGATCAAACACTGATAATAACTACTTGTTAAATAATTAGATATTCCTTTGGGTATATTCATCATTCTATGTGAAACCAAATGCTCATCACATGTTTATCACCACGAATTGTATATATGGGAATTAGTCAAATATTAATTTTCCTTTAGGCCAATTAATATTCACATGATATGCACTACACCTCTTTTATGCACATTTGAATCAAATTGGCTTTCACAAGAGTCCTTTGGTGACATGTTCTTGCCTCAAATTAATTGAGTCAGAATGTATAAATATACACAAGATTTGAATTTAAAAATATAAATGCTTATATATGTGTATGTAATTTAGAGGAACAACATAAAAAATTAAAACGCACTTTATTCCCCATTTTAAGGGGATTCTCGAATCCAAACAAAATGGGCACATAAGATGAAATCAGCTTGAAATGTTTAGAATCATGAAGTCCTAGCAAATTATCTCAATTATTTGCGAATATCCGGTATGCATCACAACCACTTATGATTGGTATGCATCACCTTATGAATTCTGATATTTAATAATTAACCGGGGACTTTAAAATTCTAATATCAATATAGGGCACATGCAAAAAAATTGTGGAGTTAGTGTTTGATCCAAACACACACCCCAGTAACATCTTGTGATATTGAATCCATTCATATACTTGGAGAATTAAAACTATTATGGTGCATGTACAGGAGGCATGATTGGAATTCACGACCATTTAAACTTCATATACAGTTTATACTCAGTATAAAAACGGTATTTTCCAGACACCATTTTTATACTCAGAAGTTTATACCAGTTTTATAAACTTCATAAAAATTTCATATACCAGTTTTATACTCAGAAGTTTTATACTCAGAAGTATTATTTAATTAAAACTTCATGATTGGAATTAAAAATATAACCCATTCTCCAGACACATTCTCCAGACACCATTTTCCAGAAACGGTATTTTAAACCAGACACCATTTTTATAAACAAAATGTTTCTTTTCACTACTGTTCACACAAAATATTTTTCCTCAAACCACCATTCCTTTTCCAAAATAGTGGTACAAAACATCTGCAACTGTATTTTCATATTCTGCATAGTGGTACCAAAATATATATATATATATATTTGGGTATGATTGGTTTCAGATTTCTGGTGTGTTAAACATTTGCAAGAAAATAGTGGTGTCTGGAAAAGAAACATTCCTTTTCACATTACGATAAGCTCAGCTAAAACCGAAGAAACCTTATGCAATTATTCAAATCACTTCATATATACAAATCAAACTGAAACTTGACAGTGAATATCATCACTCTGTAAAACCCTTGAATCGTGAAGAAGATCACAAAACCAGAAACCTTACATAATTCCTAATGATCAAAACATGTCTGCTCTGATACCACTTGTGAAAAGATTGTGATCAAACCACTAAAGATCAACAATGCATAATCATTAAGAATTATAAGCATTTATACATGAAAGCATACGAGATCCATTGGAGATGAGTAAACCTAAATCAACAAGATTGGTATTAACCTTCCAAATTCCAATGCAGTCCTAATGAGAGTTTCCTCAATTTCTCTCTTTTCTTTCTGAATGAATGGGTGATTACAGAAAAAGGAACAACGTTGTATTTGGGGACCAAGACCCCTTTTATGTTAGGGAAGTGATGCTTCACCAAGCGTCACTTCTCTATTATTGTTTTCTGTTTTGGCCCATTAACAAAACAGAAAAACAAAATGTCTCTACACATTATTTGAGGACCACATCTTAAACTTGATGCATAAAAGCCTATGAAATATAAAAAATGATAGATCACTTAAAATAAAGGCTTAAAATATTATTTGGATGCACAACACATAATAGTTACATATAAGCCCACTAATGGGTTAAATAATCCAACAGGCATTTCATTGTAATTGTCGCTATTTGATCCAGTGAAGCAAACGAGATCTTAATATTAAAACATTTCTTTCTCTGGTAAGTATCCATTATCTCTATAATTTATTTTCAACATTGGTATCAGAGCTTCTTCATGTTTGCTTTCTGGATTTCATGTTTGCACTGATGAAATCCAACATGCTGTTTCTCTGTCTGTTTGATCTTGAAAATATGGGAGTGATCGCTGATCTTGTGATGAAGGACCTAGACAATGACTAAAATTTTTTTGTAAAATAATTTTCTCTTGTGAAATCTTATAAGAAATCGGACCTTGTGCAAGAATTTGGGCTTTCATTAAAGTAAATGATGAGCCATAAGCAACAGGCATCCATGCCTATGGAGAAATAATTATAAAGGACTCCCTCATAGTGAATCACTTTCTCACGTGGCGACTCTCTACATCAGGACCCTTAAACTGAGGTCACTCATGCGAAAAGTGAAGAACCAGCCTTGAGTGCAGCGTACTTGAGTAAGATTATCTTATACTTGTCTCATGATTGCATTATTTTGCATTACTTGTTTTACATCTAGAACCGAGAACAATGACTCGAATCATGAAATTCCACGAAAATTGGCCTAAGTGCCGAGGCAGGAGCAAGTGGGATCAATTTTGCTTTTCTCACAGTATATAAAGAGCGATTTTATTTAAAATATAATATATATATATATATATATATATATATATATATATATATATATATATATATATATATATATATATATATATATATATACTCTATATATATATACTACTCTTATATATATAAGCGAAAGCAGTTTTTTAAGATTTAAGCGACGATTTTAAAATATTTTATATATATAAATAATAATAATAATAATAATAATAATATACAAGTTTTTTTATTTGTATATTTTAGTAGAAAATGAATTAGTATTATTTTATCAAAATAAGTGATAAAATAATATACTAATAATTATTTAAATTAAAATTATATGATTTACAATTGGTTAGTTGGACATTATTTTGTGACTCCTTCTTTGTGCAATTATTATTTTTGGGTGAATTAATTGATTTTTTACGTATATGAAACACAATGGTTAGACTCATTCGCACACATGAGTCATAAGAACATGCAAATATTAGAAGTCATTAGGCTGACTGAAGAGCTCAAAAATCTCCAACCTAATCCAGTGATTAAGAAGACTTTGTACATCTTGTAGAATTATATAATCAAGCTTCATGAAAAGTTCAAGAATTGATTTGGGCGGGAGAAATTAAAAGATGAGTTTGAATTGGATGAAATTGAAGAGGTTTTAAGAAATACTTTACCATGATTACCAAAAGGCATTCTAGATTCCTTATTAGATAGAAAATAAGGTAAACAAAGCATTTAACTTTGTTGTTCACAGAGATTGTATTGAGTACTTGAAAAGTCTAAATGTGAAAAGGGAACTTCGGATTCGGGAAATTACTACCTTAAAAATTACTCATAATCTTCCTGGTAGAAAGAATAAGCCCAAGATTAAGTTTCCTAGAGAGCTAAATAATAGATTCATTAGCTCACTTCCAGTTAAGTTCAGACGTTTGTAAATATTATGGATGTTTAATATTCATTAACTTGTAGTTGTTTGATATTTTATATATATATATATATAATATAAATATTCAATTTATTTCTAGCAATTTTGAGTTTGTTTTCAATATTTATGATTTATATTGAATTTTAGCGATAATTTATTGTACTTGGGAATTGCATGTTTTGATAATTTATCTTGTATGCCTTGCCTAATTAATTGACTTAGTGATAGTCTCACATTAGGGGATTTAGGGGATGATTGGAAGCGTAGTGACCTTTTGATTCTAAAACCTACCATGAGTTATTTCTAATCGTTAATTAGAGACTAAATAGATATATGTGTATGGATGAAACATTAATATTGTGCAATTTATGTCTTGCAGAAGCAGAACTTCGTGTTTCTACAAACACAATGTCTTCGCATCGAAAACATTATCGTTGAGCTTAACAAGGTGAAAAGCTAAATGGTGATAATTATGAGATTTGGAGCATGGAGATTCAATATGTGCTGGAAGAGCAAGAAGCTCTTGAGGTACTCAATATTGTACTGGATGAGCCTGAGGCAGGGAATACGGCCCAACATAAAAGGGATCGGGAGGCTTATGAAGCCTGGAAGCGAAAGAATTCTCTAGCTCGCATAACGTTGCTCAACAGTATGGAAAATGATATCATCTTGAAGAATTCGGAAATAATGACTTGGCAATGGACATGCGGTCCGCTTTAAAGAAGAATAAGTTTGGTGCTACATCGAGTAACCAAACTCGGATCTCACGATCAAATTTGACACCTACAAAAGAAATCATATCATTGATGAAAAAGCATTCGTGAAGGATGTCAAATATGATTTGTAGATTAAGGACAGGTCATGTGTTGGCCAAACGACAATGAGTCCAAGGTATGGTGGCTCCCTTGCCTCAGTCTTGCAGGAGCATATGAAGATGCATTTGACCCACAATGAAAATGTCAGGCTTGCTTGGATGATGTAATTATAGCGCCATCTTGAGCTAGAAGAAGAAAGAATTGAATCTTCAAACTTAATACAAATGTGTATATGGCTGAATCTAGCTGAAAACATGGGCGACGCAAGTATCAAGGTGGGTTCCAAGACAAAAACAAGAAGAAAGCTCATTTCAGCAATAATATGGTAATGACCAACACGGGAAAGGAAAACGTTCTTTCAAGAAGAAAAACATGGCCAAGATCAAGTGCTTCTATTGTAATACCAAAGGGCATTTTGCACGAGATTGCCCTGAACCTAAGAAGGTATTTGGCTATACTAAAGTTAGTTGACAGGCCGAAAACACGGTGTGTAAAATGTACGCCTATGTGCCCAAGTGCAGCGTATTTAAAAATAATATAATTATGCTCGTGAATGCGGATGTTGATCCACGAGGGGCAGTGTATTGACTCTAGAAAGGTTAAACTAGATATCTGAAGATATGATTTTAGGAAAGAAGGTATTGAATGTAAGAAAGTCGGCCGAGTTTAGATTCTATTGGTGTGGTATTGAAGGCTAGGGTTATATCTCCTGTCACTTTTAATGGATTATTTCTTCAGATATTATTATTCAATGTATTTACAATTTGTCAATGGCGAGTGATCTTGCCCAAATTACCCTCTCGAGGTATATCGCTATCTAGTGAATAGAGTTGAGTATATCTATCTCCTTCCCGGTATTAAGATGCTTAAACGTTCTAACCCCAAATGCCACCTTCAGGATCGGAATATCTCTATTTCTGAATCGGTGAAAATTTGCTCTACCGGATCCACTGAATAACCTCATCTCTTCGAATCTAGGCTCTCGGTGTAATTATACCAATATTGTAGACATCACCATATAATTAAACCACGAGATATAGAGCGAATCTGTGATAAATTGATAATAGCGAATAAAATAAAGATCCAAGCTTTAGTATCAACACGTGACGGGGTTGACATAACCCTAGAAATAAATCTAGAACTATGCGGCGAAAAGATCAAAATGTTTAGTATTAAAAACATAATTCTAATATCTAAAAATAAAGCTGATACAAATCAGGGCACTTCCTCATTACACGTGTCACTCTGCTCTGGAATTAGGTACCTTCGTTCGTGCGCCTCCGTCCGATTTAAAGCCTATTTTGCTTTTAATGATGAGGGCATATCTCGTCTTGATGTCAGCGGCGTTACAGCGTCAGCGGCGTTAGGCGATGAGCGTTGCGACGTTTCCATGTTGAAATACGCATTGTTGACCCGGCGTCGCGGCGATTGGGGGCGTCGCGGCGTGGGGTTATCGCGACTTTGGAGCGTCGCGGCGTGGCCGGTACTGCCTTAGTCCCCCATTGCTCCAAAATGCTTCCAAAATTTTGCTCTTTTAAGCTCCAATGTACGCATCTAAACCGGACACCAAATCAGGAGTCTAGCCACACAAAAACTATAAAATTACTATAAAATAAACGTGAAAATGAAAGACCGACGCGAGTATAATATGAGTGTTTTAGGCACTCATCATTAGTGAACTTTGCGTAGCTAGTTATGTTTTTCTAACAGATACATATCCTTTGTGGATTGTAGATTCAGGGGCAACGGACCATGTAGCGAAGGATAGAGAGACCTTCGTGGAATTTCGGCGAATACCACATGGAGCAACGTGGATCTATGTGGGAAGCAATGAGAGTTGCGGTTAAAGAGATAGGCACATGCGGGGATTAGTCTTGCGAGGTGGCGAACTTTACTATTGCATGATGTTCTCTTTATGCTCATGATTTAATGAAATTTAATTTGAGTGTTGGTTATATTAAAACTAGGTTTTTAATATGCATCTTACTAAGAACAATATTGGATTGTCTCTAGGAACTTCTCATTATGGATCTGGTTATGTATTGAATGGTTTTATTGTCATGGATCATGATTATTATGAATGTAATTGGGTTATTCTATGATAAACGTCTTCACATAGTCCCCGAGATTGATGTGAATTTATGGCATCTCGGCTTGGCCATATTGGTGAATCGAATAGATAGGCTAGTTAAGCGAGATTTCTTGCCTAATTATGACAAAGTAGATCTGTTTACTTGTGAGCCTTTGCCCCAGTGGTCAAAGTACGAGAGAAAACCATTTAGTATTAAAGGAACGGAAGCGAGACTTCCTCTATGATTGGTCCATTCAGACATATGTGGTCCAAATGAATGTGAGGAAAACTGAGCATGGGGCTTATTATTTCATCACGTTTACGGATGATTATGCTATTGGTATTGTATATTTGATAAATCATAAATCATAAGCAGTTGCTTCCAAAGCTATGAGCTTGGTTGAGAATCAATTAGATAGAAAAATTAAAGCGTATTAGAGCGGAGTCGAGGTCGTGAATATTTGTGCGATCGGTTTAGGCTGACTATGTGATGAAAAGGAATTCAACATCGGTTGACTATTCAGAACTCCTGACAAAATGGTGTTAGAGAAGAAATAGAGCGGCTCCTTGAAATGGTTAGGTCTATGATGCCTGACGAGTTTATCGATACTTTTGGGGTGATGCACCATGTACCACATTTATCATAGTGTGCCCTGTGAAGTCGAGTTCCACTACTCCATATGAGTTATGGATAAATGAAAACACGACCCCTAAGTGTTTTAAGACCTTGGGGATGTACGGCTATGTTCTTGGCTACCTCGCACCCACGCATGGTAAACTAGGTGCCGGGAAGAAATGTATCTTTATAAGATACTGAAACATTTGAAGGGTATGTGTTTATAGGTAGATACAATAGTGGGAGTCTCCACGAGGTGAATCACGAGATGTCACATTCTTAGAGAATGATTTTCCTCAACAAGGTGATATCAATAAAGACTTGTCTTTCTATGAGACCATGGATTTTGGTGATCAAGACTCACTTCATTCGAGTGGGAGCATTTTAGGAAATATGTTTCCAACTCGAGTGCAGATGATAATGATCTTGATCAAAATGAAATAATCAAATGGGGAGTACTCAAACATTAAATGATCTGGTCAAAGTGGGAGCAATTTGAGGATAATAGAGGAATCTGTTCTTACAGAACCTAGAATTGCGGCGTAGTGAATAGACAAGGCATTCCCCACGTCGTCGTTTTGACATTGAAGATTGGTGAATCGCTGTAGCCATTACACAAGATGAAGATGGGCAAAAGGAATGTCACAGAGGCTCTCTCGGGCCCTGATAAGGAAAACTGGACAAAAGCAATGGAAGAAGAAATGGAGTCTATAAGATAAAATCAAGTTTGGGAACTTGTTGATCTTCAGAAAGGACGCAAGGCCATTGGGAATAAATGGGTTCTCAAAATAAAGTGTAAGGCTGATGGCACAATTGATAAATATAAGGCTAGACTAGTAGCGAAAGGCTACACACAACGAGGAAAGGAATAGATTATGAAGGCTTTTCTCTGTTGTGAGATTCACTCGGTCGTTTGATACTAGTATTAGCAAGTATGGATCTTGAATTACATCAAATGGATCTGTAAAGCGGCATTTCTAAATGGTGATTTAGAAGAGGAAATCCTACGTCTGGCATTTGTAGGTTTTGTTAACGAAGGCCAAAAAAATAAAGTTTGTAGACTTTTGAAGTCCATATATGGCCTAAAGCAGTCTTCAAAACAATGGTATATTTTTTCCATAATACGATCATATTAAATGGTTTTATAATGATTGACGAAGATCATTGTGTATATATAAAAAGATCCATGGACAAGTTTATAATTATGTCATTATATGTTGATGATATACTTATAAATGGTAACATGAGAGTATATCGATAAATTAAAGGATGGTTATCATCAATTTCGAGATGAAGATATGTGATTGAAAATTGCTTCTATTCTTGGAGTTAAGATCTCAGGAGATCGTTCAAAGAAATTATTGTCTGTCACAAGAGTCGTGCATCGTCAAGATCTTGAATGATTCCAAATCGACATTCCAAACCCATCGATATCCTGACCCATAAAGGTGAAGGTCTTAAGCCAGAAAGAATGTGTCTAAAACTCCTGAAGAAGAGTACATGAGAAGTTCCCTATACAAGTGCGGTTGGAGTCGTGTATGCTGTGATGTGTACAAGACTGATATTTGCTTTCTTTGTTGGCGCTAGTAAGCCAATATCAGTCAAACCCGAGGCTAGTTATTCATTGGAAAGCAATTAAAAGGATACTACGGTACCTAAAAGGAACTGCTACTTATTCATTGTGTTACGAAGGAAATGATCACGCAATTGAAAAGTACACGATCTTGATTGGGAGGAGACTTAGATGAGAAAAGTCTACCTGCGGGTACATCTTCTTACTGACAATGGCGTATATCATGGAGTAGTAAGAAGCGATCACACTTTAGCCTTGTCCACAATGGAAGCTGAATTTGTAGCTTTTCATTTGCGATCTGGCTTGTTAATGGCTCAAAGCTTTTTGATGCTTGAGTCTGATAGAACCTCTCTAAATTAATACGATCATTAGCACAAAAATTATTAATTCTTGAGGTTATTAATTTATACAGAACCTTCACCTAAAAATCAGAAAATATATCAAAGATATTGCATGATTAATCCATACGAGCCTCGATAAATTCAACGTCAATTTCCAAAGTTAAAGTTGTGCTTAAATTAATCAACAAATTTTGAAATACCAAGGTCGTGACCATGTTTCAGAAAGTTTCGGATGTGGAATATCAAAGTTCCTCACTTGAATTATAAAGGCTAATGCATACAGCAGGTTGAGTTATAGTTTGTCCTTTTTTTATTTCTTTTTTCTTCCAAAATGAAGCCTTCATCTTCTCTTATTAATGATCAAAAGCTTAAAATTTGTCATCATAAAGCAACAAATCCATCCATCAAACAATCAACTCTTGCAAATTGGGCAATGCAAGAATTCAAGCTTTCAAAGTCCAACACAAAGACCGCCGGCAGCATCCTTGCTGGCGTCGACAATATGAAAGCATGGACTCAGGCGAACTTACATCCAAGATAAAGAGGCATGAAGCATCACGAACATACTGATTTGAGATACGGACTATTGAAAAAACAAACTACTTTAGATAGGTATTTTTGTAAGGAATATTGATTTTACGAAGCAATATATTTTATCTATGATGTATAGTATTTTTAGATTTATAAGGAATATTGATTCTATAAATTAATATTTTTACATAGGGTGTTTTCTATTTTGCATTAAATAATAGATAGTAGAATTATTAAATTATACACATTCCACGGAGTCGGTGGATTGATTTTCATTAAAATAATGAAGGTTATTAATTTATAAAATTGTCTCGATTTAGGGAGGTTACCTTTGTGTAAATGCTAAAAGTCTTGGTCGGTCTTAGTAATTTGTGATAGTCGGCGTGATAGCATACACAAAGGACCCTAAGTATCATGGCAAAACCAAACACATAGATATAAAGTATAACTTTGTAAAGACATGGTTGCACCACAAGAAGGTAGACATATGAAGTATATCCCTACCCGTGAAATGGTTGCAGATCCCTTGACAAAACCGATTCCTCGAGATATATTTATAAAGCATGTGAAATCTCAAGGATTGCGAAGAATATGATATACTTCTTGTAATGTTTCCCAATAATGTTCATATTGTATTAATGTTCAAATAATAAATATGTTTGTTATAAGCCTACACATATGTGTGAGTGTTTAATTTTAGTATCTGGCTCTCAATTTATTAAAGAAAAGTATGTCGGACGGATAAAGAGATTAGCCCTCTCACACGGAGGTAATCGCCTCATTAATTTTAGTAGTTGATATGAGAGATGAGACAATTTCAAGCTTATTATCTAAGTGATAATCGAGAGCCAAGCTTAAAATATGAATGTCACCTTGTTAACAAACAAGATGAGATCCTATTAAAGATTGTAAGTGAATTAATAAAAAAAAAAAAATTCACTTTATCTGTCTATGTTGCCAGATATGAGTTCTAATGAACATGAAAGAGTGAACAAAGAAGACTTTCAGGATTGGACATTAAGAATGTCTGAACCATTATAAATCACGGTATTAATACATTACATAAAGACATACATTCCATGGGAAAGGAGGAAAACTCTGTGTGTATTTCTGTACCATGTGTCTGAGTACTAGATAATATAGGTAATCAAAGGATCTACGGCTTTGATGTGTGAGACCTTTAAGGAATAAGAACCTTATATTTATACCCTTATGACTCTATTCTAATTCTTAAGACTTAATTTAATACTAGCTATTTTAAAGTGTTACCAAAGGACTATGAGAGATTTAGTCTAACTGGGCACTACTGGAAAAGCAAATTAAATTAAAGTTAAGAGATTTGAGAAAACAGGAAGATCATTAAACGTATCACATTTTGTTTGTATTCACCGGTATACCAATTATAGAGTGTCTATAATTGTGAATACGATATATGATATATAAGATTGAGATCGTTTGAGATTTGAATGTGATAAAATGATCTAGGGTACTGCATACTTAAGTCTACTCATGATCTTTTGTTTGTCGAGAAGCTATATATTCCTAAACAGATGTATAGCAGAGAGCTCTCGAATATCTTGGTCACATGATCTATTTTCTAGTATGAATTGGTAGAGAGTATAGAGATGATGTTCTCTTATAAGATATTGAAGGCATGGAACCCATTTCGGTGCGAGTGGAGATGTTGGATTTTGGGATTGGGTGTGAAAATGGGTGCATGACCCTGACTTGATTTTGAATTAACAAGCGGTTAAAGGAAGTTAAGAAGAGACAACAAAGAAAAAGAAATAAAGAAGAAAAATTCTCTCATAAGAAGATAATCAAAAAAAAAAAATATCAGAAAACTCACTGCACTCTCTCATCTCTACCAAAACAGGAAGAAATTTAGATTGTGAAAAAAAAGTGGCATTTCATTGTAATTGTCGCTATTTGATCGGTGAATGAAAAGGATCTTAATGATATTCATTTGTAATTCTTTCTGGTAAGTATCCATTATCTCTATAATTTATTTTCAACACAAACATTAGAGAAAGAAACTTTGCTTAGTATAAATATCAAGGTTCAAACTAATCATTGAATTAGGCGGAGAGAGAGAGAGTACCGGGAGAAATCGACTAAACTAGAGTTAACGTTGACTTCTCTTAGTCTGTTCAAGCGTAGGTCACGAGAAGTTCAAAGAAAACATTAGAAGATAGTTTTTGATTTATAGAAATATCAAAGTTCAATTGATCATGCAAATTTTTAGGAAATTAAAATTATCTATAAGCGAAATAATAGATCTTTTGAGAGGAGTAGAGAAATTCGACTTCTTCTAGTTTACATAGATTGTACATCAAATATATTGCGAGAATTCAAACTAAACACTCGTTGATTTACATATTTCATAACATAAAGAAAGTCGGGAAAATTCAAAGTTTAGATTCTGAATCACAGAATTCAAACAGTTGTTCAAAATTTCATGAAACTAGAGTGATTTTTCGGAGAAACTAGCGAGTTGGAAAGGCAGTTACCTGATAGAGTCAGCCCAGGTGGAGAGTTGCGGCGACAAATGGAGGTTTTCTCCTCCACCTCTCTTCAAACAACTCTAAGAAGTTAGAGCATATCTCAAATTATGTTATGATTACATTTTGTTAAGCAAACATTAGAGAGAAAGCAAATTAAGGTTCAAACTAATCGTTCAAACTTTTAGTTAATTCAAATATTGGAAGAAAGAGTTGGCTTCTTCTAGTTAGATTTGATCAAATATTAATTCAAACTAAGCATTCATTGACTAGAAATGTTTTACATCATCGTGAGCTTCATGTATTAAAGAAATTCAAACTTGATTTCTGAGATAAATCTCTGAGAATCCTCAAATTTTCATGAAGCTGGAGCTGATTTTTCAAGAGAGTTTAAGAGAATACCAGTAATCAGTGGAATGAGATTTGCGACCAGATGGAGGACTTCTCTCTCTCACACTCTCTTGAGAACAACTACGAAGTTCAAGCATATCTCAAATCATATTAACCTTTGCATAGTTTTGTAAACCAAACATTAAGAAAGCAGAATTCTAAGGTTCAAAATAATCGACAAACTTATAATTCATTCAAAATCCATAAGCTTTGAGTGAGTAGAAGAATCTGCTTCTTCTAGTTAGATTTCGACATCAAATATTGCGAATTCAACCAAACACATTCATTGACTAGAAAACTTTGCTTCATCACATTAAAGAGTAAATTCAAACTTAATTCTGAGATAAATGTCTGCCAAAATCCAAAATGAGTGTTCAAAAATTCATGAGCGAAGGCGATTTTGAGTTGAAAGAGAGAATACGAGAGAAATCACTCGTAAGAAGGCTGACGGCGGCGGCAAATGTAGGACTTCTCTCTACATTCTCTTTCCTTCCTCCTCGAAACGACCGCAGAATGACGGGCTCTTTGTGTCTACGAAGTTCAAGCTTCGCTATTTATAGCTAGTGGGAAAGGCTTTGGGGGTTCAAAAGTGGGTGAAACTGGATCCTTGCGGCAGCGGTGCGCTAATTTTTATGACTCGTAGGATTAATCCTACTTGGATTCATCAGTCCAGGGTGAGGGCATGGATCTCTGCGTGCGAGGAGTCACGGCCTGATTCCACGGCATTATGCATAAGATTTTGACATATCGTGGAATCGAAAAGTATTAATCCTCTGGCCAGCTAAAATGTGCTCTAAGAACGCAGCAATTACATTGTTCTAGAAGTTTTTCAAATCTTTTAAAATTATTTTTATTTACTAAATTTAATAATAAAAAAAAACTATAAGTTATAAATTAGATGCATTTTAGGTTATATAGAATGAAAAATTTATCTTGAGGATTCAACCTGATATTTATAGGCTAGCGGAAAGGCTTTGTGGGGTTTAAAGGCGTGGGTGAAGGCTTTTGGATCCCTTGCGGCCTTGGTCTTTAATTTTCATGACTGGTAAGTTAATCCTAGCAGATTCATCCAGTTTGGGTGAGGGTTTAGATCCTCTGCGTGTAGGGGTTCTAATGATGCGAGTCGAGTTCGAGTTCAGCTAAGCTCGACTGAACTTCGGCGCTTCAGTCGAGCTCGACTCGAGCTCAGCGCTTCAAGAGCTTGAAAAATGAAGCTCGAATCGAACTCAGCATGAAACTTCGAACTCAGCTCGGGGATTCGGGAACTCAGATGAGCTCGGAGCTCGACTCGAGCTCGAACTCGAGTCAGGCTCGAACTCGAACTCGAGTCAGGCTAGAACTCGAACTCGAGCTCGAGCTCGAGGCGCTGAACTCGGGCTGAGCTCGAACTCGAACTGAAGTGAACTCAGCTCAAGCTTGAATTTGAATTGAACCACGACTCGATATTGGACCATATCATTTTCAAAGCAAGGGTCTCCTAGTTGTTAATTATTATCATATAAAACAAAGGAATATGAATAACGAGCCAAACTCTGATTGAGTCAAAACACAAAAATTAAATTAACGATCACTACAACATCATAAAACTTTAGTTTTAAGCAATCCACACATGGGTATCATTAAACAAATACACTTGACATATTCTTGGGATACAACTGAAATAATCCCAATAGCTATGATAGGTGCTAGGTTTCAGGGCTACAACTGATCATGAAAATGTGATATAACCTCAGTCAAACTAAATGCGATCTGACCAAAAGCCCATCAAAACACATCTTCCCACAAGCACCTACAAAAAACATAACGAGTTTGTTATTAATAATATTTAACTATTGTAGAAAACATCGAGTAATAAATAAAAGTGAAGTAAAAATATGACTGAAATTTTTAATTTCATAATCAAAACCTAATGGTGTCGGTTTGTCGATTCCTTTAAGTATTGGGGTGGGATAAAAATTTCTTTAAGTGATCTTCATCTTTGTTCTACGATAATATCAAATGTAAGTATTTATACATTTAAAAAAAAAGTAAACTAAAATAATTAACAGAAGTAGTTCTTACCTTATTCTTTCTTTTCACTCCATGGAGGATATACACGATCACTTGTGCATATAGCATTTGCCTTGTTTGCGGAGCAAGTGAAGACTGTAGGTCCTATTACACTACCTCAGAAGCCTTTAAAAGTTGCCTCGAAACCTGATGGTGATTGGAACGACCACAAAACATTTCTTTACTTGACTTAGACAAAATCTGAAACTTCATAGATTTTCCTTCCACCAAGCCAGGCATCAAATTTATAATCTTGAGAAATGAAAGCCCCTCCATCAGATGCATCAAGTTCGAAGTTTCACAGGTTAAAACTTCTTGCCACTTCTAAGCCACTTCTGAAAGTTCTAACAAACTACTTGATGTACTTCCTTCTTCATGAGCATTTGAAGCAGTTACATTCAGCACTTTCTTGATAGTAGAAGAAAATGCATTCCTCACATATTCATCATAAAGTTGATACATGACATCTCTAACTTTACTAATGTTCTCATTTGCCTTAGAAAACATTTTGGGGAATGTAATCTCTAGAGCCCTCATTTTGATCTAGGGTCGGCCACGCTCCTATTGCCATTAGCATATTGCATTCACCCAATACTTGTCAAGCCTTTGTTTCATGTTTTGAACCATACTCCCTAACAAATCATCGGGAGACTCGAATTTTTTATCCAACTGACACTTTAATCATGCACCTCACTAAGAAACAAGTTAAGTTGGATATTTGAGAACACGATATAATATTAATAAGTGTCTTTAAAAACTTTAAGACTTGAAGCAATTTCTCAATCTCTTTTCCTACTCATCATCATTAGGGCAACAACCACTAACATTAACAGTCATATAAAGCATATCTAGAAATACCTTTCTAAACTTGATAGCCTGATCGACATGTCATAAGTTGGCGTTCACTTGAGTCTTGCATTGAGACTAATTTCGCTCTTGCCACGTTGTATTGGCTAACAAGTTCCTGGCCGTTTGAGTCGTGCCTCTTGAATTCAAGAAAGTCCACGGTTTCATGGACTTTTGCAATGATGCTTCACCCACTTGTTCAGACCATGTTGAACCATTATGTTAAGGATATGTGCCGACAACGAACATGAAATAACCTTCCATTGCATAAACCTTTCATTAGATGCAAAATTATCCTTTAGTATCTGAATACAGAATCATTTGCACTTGCATTTGTCAAAATTTGAAGTGTGAAAACCTAAGAGAGAGAATGAAAAGAAATTATTGATTAGTTCACAAATCACAACCCAAAAAAAATACTAATATAAGTATAGCAAAAATAAGCACACTTACTTTGTTCTCAATTTCCCACTCCCTTAAACATGTTGCAAGATGCAATCGGCTATGTGCTTTGCTACGTGGAGGAGGTAAGTGGACAAAGTTCAACACTAAACCACAGCTTCGTCGAGATCTGTAAAGAGCCCAAAACCATATTCGATCCTTTGTGGCCACGATCGCCTAATCGTAGTCAAACTAATTCGATCCACCATTTTCAGCAATGCTTTTAGCTTCTTCTTCTCAAAATCGTAGACTTTGAAGATACATTCTTATAGTGTGTGAGACACACTAGTCCTTTGTGGTATTCTGCTTCCATCATCAGGACAAATCCTTCCTCTTCTGATAGTGAAAGGATGCTCATGCATCGTGAGCGATGTGATATCCTCTCATCTTTAACATGTCCAAATTTACCGTATATGCAAGCACTAACAAATCCGGATTGGTTTGTCACAGATGCTTGAATCGAGATGGTAAGAATTAATCATTTGTTGTTGCTAGTGTGCCTTTTTTTGAACAAGTGTCAACGATGCCAGTTGAATGAGTAAATGCTTTAGTTGCCAAGATAGAAAGAGGAGATTTACGGTATTTTACACCATACTTTCCATTCCCTTTTATCATTTCGGGTTCAAGAAAATCATCCCAGAAACTTTTGATCTTCTTGGTCTCTTAAAATGTTGGAAAGGGTTTTGACCTCGGCTTCTTTCGTGTAGTGATAGGAGAGAGGGTTCGATGGTTTCCAAATTAACATCTTCACTTTCATTAAGTTCATCGATTCTTAATCTCCATCCTCATTATTCACATAAACTCCTCTACTCTTGAAGTGTCCATAGATTGTTGAAGATGTTTATGGTCCATAGAAAATTAGACATTCTGAAATACATATGATAAACTCCGCATAGTCATTATAACAACATAGTATAGACAAGGAGCAAAACATATATCATGTGGCTAAAAGTTAGAGAGAAATGCTAAAGAGCCTAATGTTACAAACCTTTCATGCTTACTTGATGATAATGTTAGAAGGGATAGAACTATAGCCTCACGAGCAGGATCGAACCTTGAAGGGAAGTAGTTTACTAAAATAAATAAAATTAAAATAAAAGAGCCCTCTCATCAGTAATTCCACAGTATTGTTCTATCCCGTGTATAGGAAAAAAGAAAAAAGTTACGTTGATGGCCTAATGCATGCTCATTTTGTATACATATGTTTTTTTTTTTTTGGATAATTAAATTTATTTCCCGAAAGGGCAATGCCAGAGCAATCGAAAGAGTCAGCGGTTCAGAAATAGAAAAGCGGACGACACCTCCCACATAGACATAGGAAGCGGCATCGGCCCGGATCTGAAATCAGCATTTGCCAATGAAGCAAACCAGCAAAAAGCAAGCCCTTTGTGGGCATATGATGGCTTGACCAAAGCCAAGCCCCGCAAACGAGCCCGACAGCCACCAATTACAAAAGCGAGGCTACCCGTGAAAGGGCTCGAAGCCAGCCCACATCTCGAGGCTCAGGCAGCCAAGGATACCCAAATAAATAAATGCGCGTAGAGACCTGAAGCAACAACCAACCAAGGGAAATCACACAATTCACCCGGGCCACGATCGACAGCGGAGGGTGCGCCACAGGAACACCTCACATTGTCTTGGTCCTCTAGGAGCCACTCTCGGATGATGCCAGACGAAAACCCCTTGAGCCAAACCAAGAAGAGAGAAAAGAAAAGGGGGGGCGACCCAGGCAGCCAATTCTATCAAATGGGACATGCAAGCCCGGGGAGATCATCGGCTCGCCCCATCTTGAATCGGACTAACGAAATGTTGCAAAACCATCCGTGGACCGACTCTTGAATGCTCCATTTGTCTCCGTATCACAGGCTTATCGCGAAGCCAGGAGTAGTCCTTCATGCGACCATAGTTGATGCCGCTAACACCTGCATCTTTTGGATCTGGACCACGAATTTCGGTCAATGGTGACTAGCCTTATATTCCGATGCCGGTGTTGATTTTTAAAGCATCATCGTGCTGAGCATATATTCCGTCAGGCCAGGCGGACCAGGACAAACGAGGCGTGATTTCGGCATGGGTGTCAGTTTGTGTACCCGCAGCTCCCATCTGAACATCCCTTACTTCCCTGACCGGAAGGACGAATCGAACCATCCTTTGTTCTTCCCATAACCCACCTTGGACGAACCGGATCGGAGCGGTGCCTCCATCCCATCCCAAATCTCGGATCTAATGAAGTGCGAGCACGGCTCAGAGACCTTGGGGATGGAACTCCCATACTTGAGTCTGACTGTACGATGTTTAGCGACAGTAAATGCTTTATGCGTTTTGTTTAATTCTTGAAAATCTCGCTTGTTAAACCAAGACATCGAGATCTAAGAAAGAGTAAAACAAAGACTAACTTTTGTAGGAGGAAATCGAGATAGGGTTTCTTACCTTTGCACTTCTTTGTGTGTTGTGACCTCGGTGTTTGTCTTGACAACAAGGAAATCATGTAGGGGTTTCTTTTGTATCATATGAGCATAACTCTTCCCTATGTTTTCTTAAAATTACAGAACCATCCTAATTTTTCCAAAATTTAATCTTGAATTGAGTCAATCGGTAGGAAATTCCAGTTATTAGCCAATTAAAAGGTGGGTTAGGCTTGGAAGCAGGTTGAGGCTTCTCTCTAACCTATTCTCTTAAATCTTAAGAAAATTGGTATTTTTAAAATAAATATATTATAACTAAATAAATAATGAAAATTTATGATTTTAAGAATACAAATTAGAGATATATTATTTATAACATCCCTAAAGTAAAGATATCAAATATAAAAGAAAACTTTTAGAATTTTATATACAAAATATTTTTGTTTCTCGCGGCTTTTTAGTCGAGTTGATCAGTTGCTCGACTTCGACTCGTTAACATTGAGTTGAGCTCACTGGTCGAGTTTTAGTAGAGTTTTGGTAGAGTCGAGTTCGAGTAGCTCGCGAGTTGTCTCGTCTCATTAGCACCTATGCGCGTGCGGGTACAGCACGATTAATGACATTATGCATGGATTTTGACCGTCGACAAAATAAAAAAAATTATTAATCATTTAGATTATTTCTTCATTTTAAGAAATATCCTTACAATAGCTAAATGCGCTCTAGAACATGACAATTACATTGTTCTGAAAGTTTTCAAATCTTTTTAAAATTATTTTTATTTACTAAATTTAATAATAAAAAAAAAAAACTATAAGTTATCGTCGGATGCATTTTAGTTAAATAATGAATGAAAAATTTATCTGAAGTTCAAGCTTAAGCTATTTATAGCCGTAGGGAATGGCTTTGGGTGTTCAAGCGATGGGTGAAAACTGGATCCTATGACGCGGTGCTCTTTAATTTTCATGACTCATTAGGATTAATCCTATAGTTAATCGAAGTGGGTGAGGGCTTTGGATCTAACGTGCGGAGTGCGGCAGGCATTATGCATAAGATTTTGACATGTCGACGAATCGAAAAATTATTAATCTAGTCGGATTATTTCTTCGATTTCTAGAAATATCCTTTTGGCGCTAAAATGCGCTCTAAGAACATGGCAAATTGTTGTTCTAGAAGTTTTCAAATCTTTTTAAAATTATTTTTATTTACTAGAATTTAATAAAATAAAATAAAAAACTATAAGCTATAAATCGAGATGCATTTCGGTTAAATAATGAATGAAATTTTATCTCAAATTAAGATGATCTGAAATGAACTTTCTATTGGAATTATTTAAAATTATTTTTGAACCATTTATATTTATTTATATAAAAGAAAATAAATATTTTTATTGTTACATAAATTTACCTCATCAAATCAAAGTTATTAAGATTATTAAAACATTTATTACCTACTTAGTCATAGTTTTCACTCTTTGGTTTTTGTTCTCTATTTTCCTTTCTTGCTTCATATTTTCTGAACATAAAAAACAGATATTTCCTTTCGCGCTGCTGAGCATAAAATGTAATTCTTGTGGCGCTAAAAAGGGCCTCACTTCTCATTTATTTGATTATTGAGGATGCTTTGATCTTGGAACATGTCTGAATGTTAATATTTCTTGACTATACTTTAGATGCTAACCTCCCAGGTGGCCTCTTCTCACATGCTACTGCATCAAAGGCCTCTGTGGGTTAAGGACTATGGAATTTTCACATTTCTTAAATATACATTTTTTAACAAATTTTAAACATGCCATGTCTTCGGATCACTATGGAAAGTTGAACTTCACCTGATTTTCAGGAGAAGTTTTTGATGGTTTGAAGCATTAGGTTTTGTGATTTTGATGCCTTTCTTATCCATGATCACCTGGGCCTCCTATTATATGGTTTTTGTGCTCATTGATATGATTCGGATCAGGTTAGCGGCTTTTCAGCTAGCGGGTGAATCCTTGATATGGTGGGATTGGGTGAAGACCTCCAGAAATGTGGAGGCGATGACTTGTTCAGAGAGCTCTTTATGAGCAAGTTCTTTCCAGCGTCTGCCAAGCATGTCAAGGCCCGAGGGTTCCTAGACACGGCGGGGGAGACATGGCGATGCGAGTACATGGGTACAGTTTCTTGAGCTAGCCCTCGTTTTGTAGATGACTATGTGGCCATAGATCGGCGAGTGAGGAGATTTGAGGGATGGTCTAAGGCCCCATCCATAAGAGAGCTGAATTATGGGACTTCTCTTGCAGATAGGGCCCATGATTTGGGGCGACCCATGGCCGTAGAAGGTGAGATAGCTTATGCTAAGATCTGTCCCAGAGATACGGGTACTAATAAGAGGAAGGAGGAGTCAACCTGCCGAGTTCGGAGGAAAAAGGATAGAGGACTTACGTTTCCAGAGGATCATAGGACGGCGAGTATCGAGCAAAGTCGGGGTTGGGCCCCCATCGGGTAGAGACTGTCGGGACGAGTCGGGGTGAGACACGAGGCCGAGACAGGGAGTAGATCTTTGTTTCATACGCTGCGGCCTAGACATATGGGTGTCCATAGAGCGAGGGATCCAGGTTTTGGGATGCCCAGTCCACAGTCATCAGTGGGGCCAGGCACGGACCGCAGGTTTGTTCCATGATGGGTCGAGGGAGCGGTATCGGAGCTCGGGTCTTGCTAGGCACCTTGATTTGCCTGACGAGCCCGAGTGAGTTATGGGTCGGAGGTCGGACGGGGCCTGGCCGGGATTCGGGACTGGGGCATGCCGCCATTACCCCACATGCGAGATGTGACCGTGGCGGTGATCAGGTGCTGCCTCTTTCATTTATGGGCGAGAGTTTTATTTGATTTTGGTGCATCTCATTCATTCATTGCTGCATTGTGTGTGAAAGAATTAGGCTTAGAGGTTGAGACCTTGGAAAAGCCGTTGCATGTGATTTCTCCCCTAGGGACTAGGGTGAGGGTTGATCATATATGTCGGGATTGTGAGCTAGAGATCTCAGGGATTCTACTCATGGTGGACCTTCGGGTTATGGACATGTCGGAGTTTGATGTCACTATTGGCATGGATTGGTTGACGGCACATCGGGTCGTCATTGACTATGATCGTATGAGGGTTATTGCCTACACACAGGATGGTCGTTGTGTTATGTTCCAGGGGGATAAGCATGATGCTTTACCCCAGACAATGTACGACTCGGTGGCACGAGGAAACTTGAGTTGATAGGTTTCTTGTAAGCCTTGCATAGAGGGACGAGTGAGGCAAATTTGAGTCTACCTCACGAGTGGTTTTGTGTGAAAGTGCGAAGGGATGTTTTTCGGATGAGCTGCGGGATTACCTCACTTGGGGATGTAGACTTTGTTATTGAGTTACACCTTAGTCGTCATCCATTTCTATGACTCCCGTAGGATGGCGCGGTTGGTTGCGAGGAACTGAGGTCGGATCACAGGATTTATTGGACAGGGGTTTTATTAGACCGAGTACTTCACCTTGGGCACTCCGGTTCTATTTGAGAGAAAGAAGGATAAGACCCTTCGCCTGTGTATTGACTATCGACATTTGAATAGGGTTACGATCAAGAATCGGTATCCATTACCGAGGATTGATGATTTATTTGATCAGCTGAGAGGGGCGTAGGTCTATTCTAAGATAGATTCCCGTACCGGTTATCATCAGTTGAGAGTTAGGGAGCGAATTATCCACCCAGACGGCGTTTGAGACGGTATGAGCATTTGAGTTCTGATGATGCCTTTGGATTGACTAATGTGCGGTGGCATTCATGTGTGGATCTCATGCACAAATTATTGAACCCTATTTGGATCAAATTATTGTGGTCTTTGTTGTGACATCTTGTTACCACTGATGCGAGGAGGAAGCGTCAAGATCATTTGAGGATTGTTCTCCAGGCACTTAGGGATCATCAATTGTATGCCAAGTTCAGTAAGTGTGAGTTTTGACTTACTGAGGTGAAATTCTTGGGACACGTAGTGTCAGTTTCAGGTGTGTCAGTAGACCTTGAGAAGGTAGAAGTTGTTATGAGTTGGGAGAGGCCGAAGTCAGTCTTCGAATCGTAGTTTCTTGGGATTATTGAGGGTATTATAGGAGGTTCATTGGGGACTTCTCTCGTTAGCTGCACCTGTGGCTAGATTGACTAGAGGAGGTTAAGTATGAGTGGAATGACCCACGTGAGGAGGGCATTCGAGAGTTAAGGAGGCTTACATCGGCTCTATTAGAGTAGTCCGGGGAAAGGACGGGGAACCACAGTATATTGTGATGCCTCGAGAAGGACCCGGGCCCCAGGATGTGTTCTGATGTAGTCCGGGAGAGTGGTAGCTTATGGTTCACGACAGTTAAAGAACCATGAGCGGAATTACCCTACGCATGACATGGAGTTGGGCAGCTATAGCCTTCGCTTTGAAGATATGGCGCCACTATTTATATGGTGAGCAATTCGAGGTATTTTCGGACCACAAAAGTCTGAAGTATATCTTTACTCAGCGGGACCTCAATATGAGACAAGGCAGATGGATGGAATATTTGGAGGATTATGACTTCACTTTGCAATACCATCCTAGTAAGGCAAATGTGGTGGCTGATGCACTCAGTCGAAAGTCATGGGGAATACTGGCTAGTGTGGCTTCGTGGGAGTGGTTGATGCTTTCGAGGCCCGTAGGGTAGTTAAACTGATACGATGAATGAACTTCGAGTGTTTTTAGGGAGTTTAGTATTACGTCTTCCTACTAATGATGGTTAAGTCTGAGGCCGGAGGCCATTTGAATAATGTCTATCGGGGTCAGTATAGGCGATACGAATTGTGAGGTGGGCCATTCTACGGATCATTAGTCTTGAGTATAGGGGACAGGTGTGGTTCCCCGGTTGCCAGGCGAAGGGAGATCGCCGGGGAATTCCGTTCTCGTTTTGCGGTGCATCGGAGTGGTACAAAGATGCATGCTTGGTCTTGATCATGATGCTGGAGGCGGGATGAAAAACATGTTAGGAGTTTGTTCGATGATATCTCACATGTCAGCAGTTAAGTGACATCAGAGGCGGGGCTACTCAGCCATTGGAAGTAGCGGGTGGAAGTGGGAGCACAACACGATGGATTTTGTGACTCGCTTGCCCTGAGACATCGTGGAAGCATGATGCGGGGTGTGGGTGATAGTGGGTAGGCTTACTAAGTCGGCACATTTCACAGTTGTGCGGATGACCTTCACCTGCTGGAGGAATGTAGTTGCACATATGAGAGATTATCCGGTTGCATGGAGTGCCAATCTTCATAGTATCGGATCGGGATCAGGGTTTTATTTCAGTGCAGGAAGAGTTTCGAGAGCCATGGGGAAACGATTGGGGATAGTGCACTGTTCATCCTGGTGGCGGTCGATCGAGGAGTATCTGGTGTTAGAGGACATGTTGAGAGCATGCGTTCTGGATCTCAAGGGTAGCTAGGAGGAGCATTTGCCCTTGGTCGAGTTCGCTTATAACAATAGTTATTAGGTGAATATACAGATGGCACCTTATGAATGAAAAACGTTTAGAAATATCATTTAAATCTAGTGTAGTTTTTTTTTTTTTGTCATTAGATCTAAAAATATATTTAAATATTCTATATTGAAAAAGACACTTTCTCTCATTTAAATTTTTGAATAGCTGAAAGTACTGGCAAAATACACCTTTATAATTTTGAAAATTTGAATTTACATTAAAGTGAAGATAGAACATAATTTTAAGTGCATTTATATTAAAAGTGTCACTTTAAAAAAGAGGCGGCTTTCTAATTATTGAAATATTAAACTGAAAGTGTTTTTTAAATAAGCACATTCACAATTTTTAAAAATTTGAATTTATATTGAAAGTGTCTTTTAAAAAACAATTTTTAAAAATTGAAAGTGTTTCTTGAAGAGACACTTTTTAAATTGTTGAAATATTATATCAAAAATATCTTTTGAAGAGACATTTTCTAAAAATTCAAAAAATTGAATGTGTCTTTTGAAGAAAGCAACTCTGACAACTTTATACCAACTTTTTAATCAAAACTCACATTTTGAAACTTTATCCTACGAGTCAAGTTTATGTGAAGAAAACTACACTATATTTGGGATTAGTTTTCAAACCACACATTTTCAAGTTTTTTTTTATTATTTTTGAGAAACATCCAGGATTTGATGATACCTTTGAGATTTGAGGTTTGAAAATGGTAGCCCTAGAGAGAGTAACTAAGATTTAATTGATTATTATGAAATAAGGAAAAATTGTGAAAGCATAATTTGATGCAAAATAAGGCATGATTTCAAAATTCAATTAAAGTTTTAAAAGAGCAAGTTTTGTATTTGGGATGTTTCTAGATCTTGCATGCTTAGGGTTTGTTTCCGCTTTTTTAGTTTTATACGTGATTTAAGTTAAAGATTACGATAAATATTTTATTTATATTTTTTTTCTAGTTAATTTGTAATATATAAAAGACATATTTACAATGTAATAAGAAAATTATTAAAAATCGTGAGACTCTTCTCTCATTGGTTCTTTAAAGAACTTTTGAACTTATTAGAATTTTTCATAACGTTTATCCTATCGACTTATTAGTCATCTCTTCCATAATAGATTATGATGTCTTCATTATATTTGGCTTATCAATTAATTATTTTATAATTAATTGTGGAGTTTTCAATATCTTATCGATTTATTAATAATTAATCATTCCATAATTAATTTTGACATTTTCACTTTTTTCCTTCACCTCATCGTAGTAAGATATCCGAAAGACTCTTATTGTGGATTGCATTGGTACGTTACCACCTTGCATCATAATTCAACCTCATGACTCACGTGGGAAAGCGAATTAATGGTCCATTAAAAATCATAATTGATTTTTGTGATGTGAAGATCATCATCACAAAAATCAAAATTTAATAAGACAATGGGACCATATTTGTAGTGCAGAAGTTGGACACACGTCACTTTGAGGTTTCCGTCTGACAGATAATTTGAAGCTTCGCATTTAAACAAAATTCAAATTAGCAAAAATATTGAAATTTCTCTGATTGAAGATTTCGATCATATTACTGAAAGTTTGCAACTTGTATAGCGCGCGATAATACAAAATTGTAGCAGAATTTAAGTTTAATACGAACATCTTGCTTCACATAATGATTTTGTATGAAACTTTATTGTACATAAAAATAATATTGTCTCATGTTTTTTTTGTATAAAAGTTTTCATGTCAAAAATAAGGGTTGTTTGATCTTAAAAACTATTATTAAGAACAGTTTTTTAAAACATAGAGAATTATTTTGATGAAAACTATTCTTGTAATTCTTTGAATAGAATGTTTCCCGTGTTTAAAAACAAAGAGCTAAAAGTCTTTTTTCTATTTTTCTTGTTCTTTTTATTTTTAAAACAAAAATCAGTTTTCAAAAATTGTAAATAAATAGATTTTAATTTACCGTGAAATATTTTTTATGCTAATATTTCAAATTCTTATAAAAACATATTATTATAACGATAATATACAAAATGAATAAACGTAGAAAAACAAGTTATTGACTATAACTAATTGTGTGGAAATAATTAATATCAAAAGATAATATTTTTCGTCTTGAACCAAATCCATCCTCCTCCTAGGAATCAGGGCCGGCCCTTACTTTATAGGGGCCTTAGGCTATTTTTTTTTTGGGCCCTATTATAAATATATATATATATATATATAAGTTAAAAATAAAATTTTTATTAATTAAATATATTCAACATTACATAAAAAATTTCTTTGTAAGTTTATTCTACAAGCATTTTTAGATAAAAAATCAATAATTAAACTATTAAAATCAATTTGTTCTAGCAAATTATTTCATACCTATGATCAGATTAAAGATTTTTGTCTATTTGTTTTTTTATCAGCAAAAAAAGGAGGAACTCTAATTTTTTTCAGAAAGAGAAACCCTAATATTTTTGAACGGAGAGAAACTCAGATGTTGAAAGAGTGTTTTAACTTTTTAGCAAAAAATAAAAAAAGTCGTCGCGTAAATGTCGGTAATTTGAAGGAGTTTGCGAAAAGGCAATGCTCGTTTAATAGTAGGGCGAAATGTGAGGCTTAACTTGTGTATTTAAAGTGGGAGTCTTTTTGAGAGAACTTATTGCGTTTAACGTGAGTTTTGAGGCGTGCTGTCCAAATTTTTTATTATATTTAATTAATTATAAATTATAAATATATATAATATTTTATTAATTCAAAAAGGAGCCCACTATAAGTGGGGCCCCACTATAAAGTGGGGTCCTAGACAGCAGCCTACCCTGCCTATAGGCAAGCCGATGCTGCTCGGAATCAAAATCCATGCATTTCCCTGTGAATAGTTTTTGACGAAAAAAATGTCGTGTAACCAAAAAGTTTCTTGTATTATTCAGAATATTTTAAGTCTTTAAATAGGCATGATACACAAGCGAATCCTTAAAGATAAGTACCATATCTAACACTCTCTTTGTTATCCAACGAAAGAAGAAAAGAAAAAGCTTTTCACAAGGTAAAAATAATAAATGTGCTAACTAAAATAGAAAAGGGTTGAAAGATTCAAGTCACACATTCTAAACTCTACACCATGACTTATGAAAAAATAAATTCAACAATAAAATAAATTTCGCGAACATTTCCATCCTTAAATAACAACCTCTTACTCTTAATCTTACATATCAAACAAGCAAACATACATGCCAATCACATGGGTGACCAATTTGGTCATGAAAGAATTTTTTTTATTGATATGACAATCCGGGTCGTTCTCCTCTCTCTCTCTCTCTCTCTCTCTATCTCGTGGGAAAGCCTAATCTAAGTCGCACTAGAAATGTATAACGTAACGCTTAGAATTGTATTAAACTCTCCCTCTCGTTACAAAAATTTTCAAGTGAGTAAGTGGGCTTAATTTGTGGATTCTAAAGATTTTCTCCGTTACAAAGATCTTCCATTAGGTGAATAATGGAAGGGTGATCCATATACCCGTTTGACTATTTCTGTTTATCTACATCAGATTTGGTCTCATGCTATTTATTTGGC
The DNA here is from genome assembly GCA_016808115.1 of Tetrastigma voinierianum. Taxonomy (NCBI): domain Eukaryota; kingdom Viridiplantae; phylum Streptophyta; class Magnoliopsida; order Vitales; family Vitaceae; genus Tetrastigma; species Tetrastigma voinierianum. The sequence continues at coordinate 104,528 of JAEQBH010003258.1, forward strand.
ACCTCCGAACCCTCTTTTCACTGGGCTTCCAGAGTTGTTTTTTGGACTCTAATACATCCCATTTCACCACCTAATTTTTTATTCATAATACCCGTTAAATAATTAAATTGAATTGTATTTAGTATATCATTAAATTTTAATTAAATATATCTTTCTTTTTTTTTGGAATATATCTATAAATTAATTTTGATTGATTTATTTAAAATGAATATAACATGTATTAAAAATATAGTCAAGTTACTAATAAAATTAGTAAACAAATCAGTGTGAGTCGGATTCATGTTATAATATTGTAAGAATTAGTGTTGTGCCAACGAAAGATGATAAATAAACTCATATTTATAAAAGGTTATTTATCCTCATCTCGAACTTGTTCGAAATATCATAATTTTAAGTGATTATTTCGAAAAAGAAATGGTGAAGAAAAAAGGCGTACGTGAAAGCACAATTCAACCTCATGATTCGCGTGGGAAGCGATCTACGTAATAGTCCATTAAGAGCTGAAGTCATCATTGGTGCAGAAGTTGGACACATGTCGCGTGGAGGTTTCCTTTGGATATATATATATATATATTTTATCATTTGAAGCCTTGCATTTAAACAAATTTCAAATAACAACTGAAATTTCATTAATGAAGGTTACGTGTATGTATCATATTCATTAAGACTTTTCTATTAGTTGATTTTTTTAACGAACTTAGTTGTCCATCCTATCATGCCTATCTAAGTTGGAAGTTGGGTAGAACTTTCAAGGTTTAAAAAGAGACGAAGATATAAAAGAGAGGGATTTCAAGTTCGTGATAATTTACTACAATGTAATTGAAAATGAATATTTGTCAAAAAAAAAAAAAAAAAAGGATAAGGAAGCGATGAATATTTTGAAGATGTTGAAAAAATTGTGGCTGATAAATATTTTGGTAGATTTTGAAGAAACTATTATCATCAGTGAATATTCTAAGAAGATTTTTGGAAGAGATTCTAGTTGATGAATATATTTAAAGGTCAATTCAAATTTTAGAACTTCAACATGTTTTGTTGATTAAAATCTGTATGAAAGGATGACTTGTGTTATCTGATTTGGGAAAAGCATAAAAGCCTCTATAGAGATTGTACAAATGAAGTGAGCCTATGAGAACCTCTTCTTTGGTAGAAATATGATTTGTGGTTTTGCATAGACAAGAATTTGAAAAGAAAAAATAAAATAAAACAGTGATGCTTGTTGAATTAGGCCTTGTAAGTTCTTTCCCACAACTACATTGTTAAGGACAAAGTATTTGAGTGTGAAAGTTTGAAATTGTGCAACGACATTATGAAAGAGAAAGCATTTGAGTGTGGAAGTCTGAAATTATGCTTGTAATCGTTTGATTTTGTGGATCTCAGCCTGGGTATGACACTGCATGTGTTTCAATACATCCAATTGCACTAACATTTTCTTGCTCCTCTGGTATTTTTTTGCACAAAATTGCTTTTAGATAAGAGAGAATTTAACTTATTTTAGTCATCATATACTAAGTGTTAATAACAATTGCTTGTGACATATGAATATATAAAACTAAACTGAACAATATTACTACTAAAACTTGGGTTTGCTCCCTAGAAAAACTAAGGCGAACAATATTACTACTAATTTGATAATTCAAGTTCTTTTAGAACCACTATAAGATTAGTGGAGGTTGGCGATTAGGACACCCATGTTTATTCTTATGATCAATATTTAATAAAGAAATACGAAATAAACATTAGATTTGTGAAAGCCTTACAAGGACAAAATAAAGGGTAGAGGAGAAAATTCGTGCATGAATTTTGAAATAAATTATAAAAGTTCAATAGAATAAAGAATAAAACATAGTATGTTAATTTTATAAAAATATCCGAGCCTAACGACCTAGCCGGCCCCTCACGCTACCACAGTAAAATCCTGTTTTTTGTCTTTTCTTTTCTGAAAAGTGGCATCCACAAGCGCTGGAATGGGATAAGCGCAGCGAATTTGGATCGGATCAATTTGCTGCCTGTGACAGCACGAAGAAGGGCTCCGTATATCATCCCACAAAGACTATAGGGACCACTTGAAGCTAATAATATAAATCGGATAGACGTGGTAGTCTTTCATCGTCTAATATTCCTATCCCAACTTCCGCCCATAATCCCATTTTCTGTGGCCCTCTTCCCCATTCCCATTCTCGCACCATCCTCGGTGTTCTATACATCCCACATTATGGTACTAGTCAAAGCAGGGAGGGCCAGCCGCCGGAAACCACCACCCGGCCCCCGGGGGTTACCGATAATCGGCTGCCTCCACCTGCTCGGAAACTTCCCTCACCGGAACCTCACCGTATTAGCCAAGAAATACGGCCCCATCATGTTTATGCGGCTCGGCTCTGTCCCAACCGTCGTCGTCTCATCGCCCCAAGCCGCCAAGCTCTTCCTCAGAACCCATGATACGGTGTTCGCCGGCCGGCCGAAGATCCAAGCATTCAAGTACCTCACCTACGACACTAAAGGCATCGCCTTTAGAGAGTACGGTCCGTACTGGCGAGACGTTAGAAAATTTTGTACAGTAGAGCTTCTTAGTTCTGCAAAAATCAATTCGTTTGCGTCAGTAAGGAAAGAGGAGGTGGGGATGTTCGTGAAGTCGCTAAAAGAAATGGCAGCAGCCCGACAGACGGTGGATATTACCGCAAAGGTTACCGAGGTTGTCGAAAATATAACGTACCGGATGCTTTTCGGGCGATCAAAGGCCGGGAGGATCGACTTGATAAACATTCTCCAAGAGGCCACCAGGTTGGCCGGGACTTTCAATCTTGCTGATTATTTTCCCTTTCTTGGGCCTCTTGACCTTCAGGTATGTATAATGGCAATTATTCACAAAATCATGGACATCTATATATATATATATATATATATATATATATATAATACTTATAAACAAAGAGAACTAATCAAGTTTAACTGAACTATAATTTCTAAGAGCATGTTGGTTCCCTATTTTAAAAAAACAAGGAACTCTAATTTTATGTTTCTAAAAACTGTTTTGTTATCTTAATTTGGTGTTTTCTATTTGTGTTTTCCAAAACAAAAACAGGAACCAAACATGTTCAATGTCATTTTTAACTTTTATTGTTAACATTTTTAGAAAAAAAGAAAGCAGTTTTCAAAACTTTAAACAAACATGTCTTAATCCAATTTCTGTTTTGAAAATTGTTACGAAGAACAGTTTCTTAAAGATAAAGAACATCGTTTTGGTATTTGCTCTTATCTAAATTTAGTATCTTCTGCTTTTTCATAATAAAAACTAGAGAATGAAACATGTTCTAGTTTTCAAAACAAAAATAGTTTATAAAAGCATTAGACAAACAGGGCCTTAAGTTTTTCTTTATTTTTTATGTGTTGTAGAGTTGATTCCACGTTTCAAGGCAAATAACAACGCGGCAGATGAAATCCTAGAAAAAATAATCGACATACATATGCAAGACGGTGGTAAAGATCATGATCATACCAACTTCATTGACATCATGCTATCTTTGAGTAACCACTTCGGAAATCCTAGAAATGATCAGTCTTCCAACATCATTGATCGAACAAATGTGAAAGCAATTGTCATTGACATGCTCGTCGGTGGCATCGGCTCTTCTAGCACTACGATCGAGTGGGTTTTCTCTGAACTCCTACGCCATCCCAGAGTGATGAAAAAGCTTCAACAAGAACTAGAAAATGTAAGTGCAAAGATCGCATAATTGGAAGAAAAGATTTGGAAAATTTGTTATACTTGAACATGGTGGTGAAGGAAGTCTTTAGACTCCACCTATTGGACCATTCTTAGTCCGGGTCAGGAGGATATTACAATTGAAGGCTATTTCATACCAAAAAGATCGACAGTTCTTGTAAATACATGGGCTATTGGAAGAGACCCTGATATTTGGTCTGATAATGTGGAAGAATTTTTCCCAGAGAGGTTCATGAACAACGATATAAACTTCCAAGGACATGACTTTGAGCTTATTCCGTTTGGATCTGGTCGGAGAGGGTGTCCTGGGATACAGTTAAGTATGGTGACTATTGGACTTGTGTTGGCTCAATTGCTGCATTGTTTTAATTGGGAGTTTACCAGATGGTATGTCCTCGGATGATTTGGACGAAGGAAAATTTTGGTTTGACGATGACGAGGGTCAATCTTATGTGCCATCCCAACTTATCGATTATTAATTTAAATACATATAATATTTTGTATCTTATGGTAGTGGGCTTGGAAAGTTGTAATACCACAATAAATTGATGGAATCGTATTTCATCTAATAAACTACTTATCAATCTATCTTACTAAATGATATATGAAATAAGTCTATTTGGTTTTCCTTAAAAAAAAAATAGTCTATTTGGTTTTTGTTTTTAAAAACTGTTTTTTGAGAACATTTCTTGAGAAGTATAAAAATATCTATTTAGAGTTTTGAAAACTATTATTATTATTTGAATTTAGTGTTTTTGTATTCTTTGTATTTTTGTATTTTTCAAAACAAAGAAAAAATGAGAATCAAACATGTTCTTAATATTTTCCTTATTCTTCTTATTTTTCATAATGAAAGTAAGATTCAAACAATGTTGTTTTGTTTATTTATAATGGTGAGTGTTAGGGTATTTTTGCATGTTTCTTTAACTAATATGGGTCCTAAAATTAACAATTGAGTAAATCCTTTAATAACCCTAGGACTCAAAACTAGTGGACATTGAAATATATATGTGATAATATTATTCTAAAATTTGTGGTTATCTTTCCACTTGCTTGAATCTCCATTTCCGCCACACGATGCATGTCCCTGGAATTACGATATGTGGTAATATTATTCTAAAATTTGTAGTTTATCTTTCCACGCGCTGAATCTCCCATTTCCGCCACACGATACATGTCCTAGGTACGACTTGTATCGTTTGGTTGGGACGGTCATCCACATGTCCTTGTGACCAAGGATGAAAATATCGGTTTCAACGGATATATCGATACTTGGATTTTACGGATATATCGGAGATATATCGATGAATATTTTTACATGAATATCAATATATCGGAAATTAAACTGTTGTGATCAATCCATAACCGTTGGGTCAAGTCAGAATTTCAAATCTGGTCATTTAAATATATCTCCGATATATCCCGATATATCCCGATATATCCCCGATATATCCCGATATATCCCCGATATATCCCGATATATCCCCGATATATCCCGATATATCTCATATATTTTACCGAAAAATTAAGTAGCAGCGCGCGTGTCGCCAGCCAAACGCGATATTTCCATGATATATCGATCATCGCGGATATCGTGTCGAACATCACCGATATCAGATATATCGGAGATATATCGACGGATATATCGGATATTTTTATCCCTGCTTGTGACTTTGTGAAGATGGGGGGCTTGTGACTTTGTGAAGATGGGTGGGGGGGAGGGGGGGTGTTGGGGAACTTAGAGTGTATAGTCTTATCAAAAATGTAAAAAAATGTGGTACCATTTTTTCGAAATTTAGGGTTGGTGTAGAGTTTATAATTGGACCCCATGCTTTTTCCTTGCATTTCCACCATATAGTAATGGTCAGGTATGACATGTAGCAGTATATCATTATCAGATTCATACAGGAGAGTTCACTTCCATTACACCACCTATGGCTACTTTTCACCGATTCTTATTCTACTCTTACCTTACGTTTGGTTTAGAAGAAATTTGCAATTAAATAAAAGAAAAGTAGAAAATAAAAATCGAAAGAAAATAAGGTTATACGTCACTACTACAAAAAATCAAATTTATGAAGCTTCATTATGGCGGCTTCACGTCATTAATAGAAATTTGTGAAACCAGTCTGTTGCCGGTTCTAAACCATGACATTGAAAGTGTCATAGTCCCTTAGTATATATATTTAAGCCTTTTCCCACCAATTGAATAAAAAAACCCCTAGCCTCAACTTTGATACAGCTGTAGAAATTCCCTTCAAAACCTTTGTTTTTTTAATCCCACGGAAAAAAATTCAAATTGAGCGAGTTCTTCGAAAATTTCGATCATTTTCCCTTTAAAAGCCAAGATTACGGATCCTCCATGAGGAGAGATCACCTATAGAAATAACAACCATCATTGTGGTTTGCGTTGTTCTTCTTCTATAAGTTTTTGTATTTATGCAAGATCGATTTTTTTTTAGATGTGAAGGTTTGAGTTGTATAAAGTAGAGGTGGGGAGTTGAGGCATGTTGACCGGAGATAAGAGGGTTTATAGAGAAATTCTTCTTCCCCATATGCTTGACGCTGCCTCCATGGCTTAGTCTAGGGTTTATGCTTTCTCCACTACTTCCAACCTCAAGTGAGTGGCAAGCACAAGACCACCACAATATATAGCTTCCACTGTAATGAAGCTCTTGGCTGCTTCATGATTTGTCTCACTAACAAGTTCTAGGATGCCCGGGTCGTTGGAAGCCAAGACCAACAGGTTTGGAATGTAAAGCCCCATAGCAGAAATGTAATTCTTTTTCCTTATTTTAGTTAGGTTTTCAATATTTTTGGAATTGGAAGCAAGGAATTGGAGGTTTCCATTGTTTGTTTCCGTTTCATATTTAATATTTTTAAAACCTGTCTCATTCTGGAGGATAAGTTTCTAGTTTTATTATATTCCATGTAAAAAGCTTAGTCCGTTTTGAATTGTTTTGGGCTTGTAGATGTTAATAGCCTTGATGTTATGCTTGACATTTTGGAGCATAGAGGAAAAATACATCTAAAGCAGAAAATGAGAGGCAGTAATCAGCACGATTCCTAATTAACATTTCTTTCTTTTGTTCCCATGAAATCAGTTGAGACATCTAATATCTCGTTTTACTAATAGGAGATCAAAATCAATGATCATATGATCAGGCTTAAATCACGTGATACTCATTGAGCACCGAATGGTTGCTTCTCATATATTTTCCATTGTTGTATTTATTTATTGAATTTTGAATGGTTGTCGTAAAGCCAAATGAAAAATATTATTGTTTTATTTTCTCATGAACAATCAGTTTCCTTTCCTTTTATTTGTAGATCCCAATCTGGACCTCCTTGTACACACTCCACTTGTCCCTTACTAGCCAGGCCTCCACGAAACTGCTATTTCAATTTTGTGTTAGCTATATTTTCTAATTTTGTGAGAACATGTAGGATAGGACATGATACTTGGTTCAGATGCAACAATAATACATATTGGTATTTGTTTATTTATTATGTTTTTTGTGTTATTATTTTGTTTGGTTTCACTTTGCCTTTTATGTGTATTCTTCCAATTCAATGCAATTTTTTTATATTTATTAATTTATTTTTACGGAAGTAATTTAGTAACACTCAAAATAGAAATGTAATCTTACGATTCATGAAAATATCAAACTCTATTCCAAGTAATTGAACTTACTTTATTTCCATATGTAGTACGTCATCTAATCCTTTGTGAAACTCAAAGCAAGCCATCATATGTAAACAGCCACCCAACCATCGGGGTGGAGTCGGGGAAATGACTAGAGGGCGGTGCAACATCTAGGTATTTGGTTCGAGGAAATATTATTAACACGGGTAAGAAGTTGTGTAGCCTATTAATGGCTTGATGACCTGATATCTAGTTTTTACATCTATTCGTTGGTGTGATAACATCATAGTTCTCATAAAAACTTAGACCGATTCTTTCCATGAAACATTACTATACTCAAAGGTATTGTAATCAAATGGTAATAGTTTAAACCTTTGGTCTAATATAGTAGCCTTGACTCATGATACAAGGACCTTCTTAGTTAGCGGTATGGTTCAGTGTGCATTAAAAAATCGTTTCCTTTCAAATAACATATAATAAAATTATTTCTTTTATAAAATTTGCATTAATTTTCATGCCCAAAAAAAAAAAAAAAAAATTGGAATCCATACTTGGCAAGCATATAAATCTATTCTTTACCTAACACAACAAAGAATATCCCACCCTCCTCAAAAAAATAAAATAAAATAAAATAAAATAAAATAAAATAAGATTAGAATCATAAGTCTATTAACTATTTTCTAAAATTACAAGTTTGTTAATCTTTTTTTTTTTTTTATGTTAAATCTTATCATTTTCATAATTCTCATATTCATCTTTAAAAAATACAACAATATAAATTATACGTTTTTAAATTTTATAAATGTATATTCCCATCAAACATAGAAAAATTAACTATTTTAAAATTTATTTACAACTCTTTCCCCAATTTATCTTAAGGAATATATAATTAATTTAAATTGAACAATAAATTTATTTTATTCATTAAATTGTTTTTAAACCCAAACCATTTTTTTTTCTTTTTCTTTGTATTCCTACAAGGTGCCCATAATATGGTTTTCTTCACAAGTTTTTAGCGTGATTTCCAAAATCCCTCACTCTAAACATTCTCTATTACTCTTGTTATTGTTTCGAATCCTTACAACTCTGAGATAGCTCAATTGGTCCAGACGAATTTGCTCCCCAATGATACTTAGTTCATGTTCTCTTAAAGAAATGATACGATGAACCTAAAAATTTAAGTTAGGAGCCATAAAATTTTGTAGGGGGCATTGTATTGCTAAGATTAAGAACCTTGACTCTAACCCTGAGATAAATTTCAAAGGTATTTGTCTCCCCTAGATCTTTAGTACGTTATTGTCTTAGTGTTACTAGAGGATTTATCCTATCGTAAGATTAGTAGAGAGGTCTGGACACCGACGATTAACAAAGAAAAATGTTTTTCAAACCTTACATCACCTCCCGATCAAATTCAAAGATTTAATATACAACCACTCCAATACCAACTTCCCTTCCTGAAAGGTAACTTTTTTTTTTTTCTTTCTTTTTTCTGTGTATATAATCACTTCTTTTTTTTTTTGAAAGTGTGTATAATCACATTTAATAAGCATTGATGTCTGATCTTAGTGAGCCATTCAAGATGATGGCTAGCTTATCCATGTTATCCTGATTACAAACATGTAGTATACAATAATTGCTTTTGTCACATCGATATCTTGGGACTTAATAGAGCTCAATTATTCAACCAGCTCTGTTTTTATTTATTTATTTGGGAAAACTATGTTCTGAGACCTATAATGAAATATTTGAAAATTTAGGCAAAAAACTTATTAAACTAACCCAAGTTCTATTTGAACAAAATGGTCATAAATAACTCAAATATTTGATAAGAGTCCATGAGGTGACAAAGAAAATTTTACTCCATAAAATATCCCTTCATTTATCTTACCCACAAGCCCTAACCTAATCCAAACCAGCTATCATGCTCAAACGGGTTGACATCCAAAACCCTTGCCAAACATCCCCTTCCCTCTTCTTCTTCAACCCCACATCTCCATTTCTTTGTTTCTTATTCTCCTCAACCTGTTTTGTATCTCCCCCTTCCTCTCAAGCTCGGGTTCGTTTCTTTAAGATCGGCTTCTCATTTGACTCAAAGCCCTAACCCGAAATCCCATGCGCTGTTGATCGACTAAGAAGCTTCCTTCTTCTAAGCACGACCGTGTGTGCTAAAGAGAAACTATCGGTCGATTGAGTTGTTCGACAAGAATTCTCATTAGAGTTATAGAATCTAGGTTTCTTTCTTCATTAACAGGCAAGGATGGAAATATCGGTTTCGATGGATATATCGGTACTTTTGATTTCTGGTTCTCTCAGGTATATCGATGGATATTTTTACATGAATATCGATATATCGGAAATTAACAAAAAAACTTTGAAATTCATGGAAATACTTTCTAAAAGTGTAAAAATGACATTAATAATCAAATATATACATTGAAATTATATTACAATAAGCTTTCAAAATCAAAATGAAGATCGATGTGGCTCCATTGCAAAATTTAATAGAGGATCCCATCTTGATAAGACAATACTTACTAGCTAAGACATGGTGTTTCGATATGTGATTATAGGGATCGAACATGTCGTATAAATGTCTTGACTTGTATCCACAACTACTCGATGGATAGGAAATTCGAGGTTCATCCAATATAAGTTTCAAATATTAACTAACATTTATTAATATATTATTAATGAAATGTTAATTTATTAATATATTATTACTAAATTAACTAATTTAAAATATGAAAGTATCATATAAACTATCACAAAGAAAAAAAAATTGGAGTGAAATGAAGATTAAATATGGGTAGAGAGAATTTGTGATCAAATGGAATGATTTTAGAATTTATAGTTTTTGGTCAAGTAATACGTTGGATGGTCAAAAAATCTTTGTAATTTAATTATAGATGTTGGATTTTATTTTATGCAAATCTGACGTTATATCTACTAAAGCGTTAGGTTATCCATAAGCATTGGATCAAGTTAGGATTTCAAATCTGATCGTTTTGATATATCTCCGATATTTTACCGAAAAATTAAACTAACGCGCGCGTGTGCCACATACCTGATATTTCCACGCTATATTGGTCCAAAACCGATATATCGATGATATATCGCCGATATTATAGATTTTTTCTCGATTTTTTGCTTAACCGATTATCGATGACTGATATCGTTTCGACCCTTACCGATATCCGATATATCGGCGATATATCAGATATTTTAAACCTTGTTAATAGGTTTATTTCTCTTTATCTTTGTCTCTTTCTCCTTGTTTGTGTTCTTTTGAATATCTACTGTCTAGGTTCTAACATTGTTTAAGAACAATAATAAAATGGTTATTTGTTTCATGATACGTTTTTAAGCGATGTTTAAAACTGATGATCTCGGGATTTTTATGAAAGCGATGATTATGTGTGTCTTTTTTGAATATGCTCTAGGTGGGTTATTAGTTTTGAAGTCTAGATTTCTAGGTTCCAACATTGTTGAAGAACAATGATACATTCGTTATTTTTTTTAGACCCATATAAGTGATAAATAGATAATTAATATATAATTAAAAATGAAAATAATTATAAATGGATTTGATCGGTTCAACTGATTCACAACCGATTCAAAGAAAAACGATTTTAACCTTTGAATCAGACTTATTTTAATGTCGATTTATGGTTCAACCGGTCGGATCGTCCGATCGTCTGGTTTTACTGGATCGATCGATTTGGTTTTCGGATCGTCTGATCCGATCTAGTTTTTAAAACATTGATATTTATCATATAATATTACAAAATACTTATACATATTTTATAAGAAAAAAAAGAAGAAAAATCCTGGTATGAAATTATGAGCAAGCCATGCATTTTCCACTTTGTCTACTAGCAAATCCGAGCACATCTTTCTACATATATCCCAATGTCAACATCCTTGGATAAAACAAAATATGTGTCTGATTGAGAAGACGCTTGATTCATTGTTGGCTCTGAGGAGTTGCCATTATTTTATTCCTCAAAACATACTCCAAACCTGGTTCACATTAGTTAGGGGTCCAGGATTTATTGAGCTTTTTAGACATTTAAAAATATTTAGTTAGAGAAATGTTAGAAATATTTCTAAATTTAGTATAGTTTTTACTATAGAATTTAAAAGATATTTAAAAGATATCTTCTACATCGAAGAATACTTTCTAATTTTAAAATTTTAATATAAATCAAATGCTCTCAAATACACTTCAATTTCTAAAATTTTTAATTTATATTGAAAGTTTGCCACACACATTTATAATTTTAAAATTTTTTAATTTAGATTAAAAGTGTCTTTTAAAAACACACTTTAAATCGTTGAATATTATACCGAAAAGCTCGTTAATAAACATTTTAATTTTAAAAAATTCAATTTATATTTAAAATGTTTTGTGAATAACTTTTTAATAATTCGAAAAATTGAAAGTGTTTCTTGAAGAGACACTTTCTAAATTGTTAAAATATTATATTAAAAGTATATTTTGAAGAGACACTTTCTAAAAATTCAAAAAATTGAATGTCTTTTAAAGAGACTTTTTAAATAGCTTTTCTCTCAACTTTGACTATCAAAACCCACATTTTGAAACTTATCCCACGGTTGAGTTTATGTAGAGAAAACTACATTTATACTTGGGATTAGTTTTCAAACCACATTTTCAAGATTTTTTATTATTTTATTATTTTTCATTATATCGAAAGATCTAGATTTGATACCTTGAGATTTGAGGTTGAGAATGGTAGCTAGAGAGGCACTTCAAAGATTTAATTTATTATTATGAAATATGAAAAAGTGTGAAACATAATTTGATGTAAATAAAAGCATGTGACTTTAAAGCATGCAATTAAAGTTTTCCAAAAAGACATATTTTGTATTTGGGATGTTTTCTGGGACGCTTAAAATGTTGAAGGAGCCATTTTTTTTAGTTTTGTGTATTAAGGTTAAGATTACAAAGATATTTTATTTATATTTTCTTCTAAATTATTTTATAATATATAAAAAGACAATATTTATAGATAATAAGAATATGATTAAATTGCAAGACTTCTTCGTTCAAAGAATCTTTGAATTTTATCAGAATTTTTCTATACTTTTATCTCTATCCTTTATTAGTCATCTCTTCCATAATAGATGCGGGTCTTTCTTATTATTTCCGACAATAATTAATTATTTTATAATTCGATTATAAATTCTTACATCCTATCTATTTATTAATAATCAATAATTTCATAATTGATTTTGACGTTGAATTTTTCTTCTTTCAAACCTGATTGTAGTAAATGGTCCGAAAAATGTCTTATTGCGGATTGTATGGATACGTTACCACCTTGCATCATAATTCAACCTCGCTGACTCACGTGGGAAGCGAATTAATAGTCCATTGTAATTATAGTTGATTTTTGTGATGTGAAGATCATCAATACAAAATCAAAATTTAATACACAAGTGGGACCTAGATTGTAGTGCAGAAGTTGGACACACGTCCATTTGAGGTTTCCATTTGGCCAGACATATTTTATATCGAAGTTTAATTAAAATGTAATTTAAATTATCAAAATATTGGAAATTTCTTTGATTGAAGATTTCGATCATATTACTGAAGTATGCAACTTGTATAGCGATAATATAAAACTATAGTAGAATTTGAGTTTAATATGAACATCTTGTTTGCTATAATGTTTGTATTGAGCTTTATTTCACCCAAAATAATATTATCTCATGATTCTTTTTTTTTTTTTGCAGAAATGTTCATGTCAAAAATAAGTGCTGTTTGTCTTTAAAACTATTATTAGAAATCATGTAAAAACACAAAGAGAATCATTTTGATGGAAACGATATTCTATAATTCTCCAATCATGTTTGTTTTAAAAAAAAGAACTAAAGTCTTTTCTATTTTCCTTTGCTTTTCTTATTTTTAAACAAAATTGAAGCTAAAAATTGTTAACAAATAGATTTTAATTTACCTTGAAATATTTTTTATGCTAATTTTTTAAATCCTTATAAGAACATATCATTATAACGATAATATACAAAATGAACAAAGGCATAAAAACAAGGGCTGATCATAACTAATCATGTGGAAATAATTAATGTCAAAGATAACATTTTTTCATCCGAACCAAATCATCCTCCTTGGAATCAAAATCCACGCGCTTCCTATAAATAGTTTTTGGATAGAAAAATGAAAATTTCTGATATTCAGAAAGATTTTTGTTTTTAATAGATTACAATACACAACCGAAAATCCCTAACGAAAATGTCCCATAACTAACACTCTCTCCGTTATCCAACAACTCCTATAAAAATAGGGATGAATGTTGATGGAATGGAAAAGAACTCATGTGGAAAAGTAGATACTACTCTGATATATAAACGAAGATCAGGAAGGATGGTTAAGTCATATGCAATACTGAAATCGCCCTTTGTTGACAATTGCCAAAAGCGCTTTAAAATTGACTCAGAAGAACGATTGCGGCAAATTATGTTTTTGCAAAGGGATGGATGAGGATCTCAGATAAATTTAGATAAATTCCACTTTTATCTTCGTTATTTGTTATCATACTCATTTTTTACTACACGATTAATCATTTCATTTTCAAGTAAGCAATAAGGTTGTAAAACTAAAAATTCTAATTTTCTCAAAAATGGTAAATGGTAATTTACTGCAATTGGTACTTTCAGATTCTGATGATGAAACCGACTTTTTATCATGGAATCATTCACGACACTATCACGCTTAATTTCACAAATTCGAGACAATCTTAATTTCACGCCGGTAGTACGGAGGAGTACGACACTGACACTTTATGAGTGGCTCAAGAGGTGCCACTGCCGCGGGAAGAATGGTCAACAATGAGCCAAATGGGGCTCACACAGACACATGGCATTATGCCATCGAGGAAAATCCATGGTAAATTAGATATGAAAAAGGTAATCCAAATGGTCAATAGTAGTCGACATGTGGGCAAGAGAGGCTTCCTCCCACTTCTGGACCAATCTGACTCAACTAATGATGGGAAATTAGAGAGAAAAGAGAGGGGATTTCTTAGGAGAGAAACTCTACATTCTCTCTAGATTTCCAAGTGATTTACTCCACAACTCTGTACAGACATGCCAAGCCATCCCATTGCTAAGAGCTATAAATGGTAGGTATCTCGGTTTTATTGAGCTTCAACAAACTCCGGAGGTAGGGTTCTTCTCCTACTTTGTATATTTTACTTAAGAGCCATTCAAATGGAATGGATGGTAAGGGAGGTCAGTGAGGGTCATTTGATCAAATTTCCAAAACTCAGATCGAATCAGTTGAAATTTCGGGACTGACTTCGATCATCCTTATTGATTTATGGACTGGAAATGGTCCTTGCATATTGTTGTATGTTGTTGATTGGTGTTTGAATAACATGCAAATTGTGTGTTGATATGTTATTTCTATGTTTGAATAACATGTTGTGTAAATTTTGTTAATATATGCATGCTTATAGATTAAGATATTATATAGAAACATAATGCATTTCCATATGCACCAAAATTTGTAATAGATAGGGGTGGGAGGAAGATAAATAAACGGAGGGCTGTCCAAAACAATGATTTTTTTGTATACTTATTCAAATAGAAATATCAGGTTAGTCCAAGAATTGTGTTAGAAATCGCCCAACACCACGCGAGAGGCCCATGAATGTTTGAGTTAACCACAAATATTCACTTCTATATTTGTCTAAACGTGATGACATTCTGAGGGTTGCCCACAATTAAAACAAATATATTTTTGTTTGAAGACGATTTTCATACATGACATAAGCATGTGAGGAGTCGGTGAGGACTCAGGCATGGAATTGATATGTAGGCATTCATGAATTCACTAATGTGTGTGTTTTCCATTATACAGATTTTAGCGGTGAGTAACCTCATAGGATTATCACACGGCATCAAGCCACTCCCGTCGTGGACTTCTCATAGGAGTAATATTCAAGGAGATGACGCCACTAGAGGCGCTGAGGAAGAAAGCCATACATGTGGTTTTGATATATATATTTTGCTAAATATGTATTAGAATTTTAAATTTGATATATGTTTTGAATAAGAGTGAAATTAACTCTTGAAACTATCAGAATATATTTTAATTTTTTTTTTTTTTGTGAGTAAGGATATATGGCCCGACGTAAATATTATTATATTAAGAGATCTCATTTTAACTTGTCAATACATACGTGAGTTGTAACTTTGTCAGTTACATCTCTAAATGCCTCTAGAATATTACAACTTGAGAGCTCAATTGGTCGAGGTTCCACACCTAAATCGATCGAACGAATATCTCGTCAGCCGTTGACATATAACCTTAGTCTAATTAATCAGATCGCACACTGATCGGTTCGATCGAGGTGTATTATTAATGAAACTCACCGAGATGCGTCATTCAACTAGCTGAGGTTCCTAGCTGAATGACCTCTCGCCGCTTTATGAAAAATACACCTAGCCGACACCGAGATTGGTACACTAATCGGGTCAACTGAAAAGATTATGAGCGAAACACACCGAGAGGTCATTCAACCCGCTGAGGCCGTACACTCTGGATCGATCGAGAAGCTGAATATCGGTGATATTGGTCTTTAACTAGTTGAGGTTCCACACCTCAATTGGCTGAACACCTCCTGGCCGCCATCGAAAGCATACCTTTAGTCTATCGCCAGATTGGCGCACTCAACGCCGAATGCAAGGAAGCACTCAATTGAAATCGGCTGCAGAGCCATCTCAACCGGCCAGAGTTTAACACCCCAACCAACAATTAAGGTGCAATGTGAGGGATATCAAGACAGAGCCTATTTAACCTGGCTGAGGTTTCCAACATGCAATAGTTTCACTGATATTTTCTTTTCAAAATATAAGTCAAGCTAGGTATTTATACTACTTAGAATCATACTCCTAACTAATTCCTTTTGATATATTACAAAAGTTATTGTGGTGCATTGATTGTTAATGATTGAAGGTATATGTAGCCTTTAGTGGATCAAGGATAACTATCTATATGACATTACCATGAAATACAATAACATTTTTCAACTTCATTTCTCATTATACGTTATGTTAAGTTGGAAATGAAACTGTAAGAAAAACAAACATCACCATGAAGTAAAATGTATTACATCCATTCATACAACTGTAACAATGTCCAACAACTAGAACAAGTGTGACATATAATTCATTATTCATAAAGGTCTACACATATAAAATTTGACTGTGTTCAAAAAGTAAACAAAAAAAATGATAGTCTATATAAGATCAAGATGGTGATGGTGGAGGTAAAATATTCTGGCAATCCCATAACCCTTTCCTCAACGAATTGACTATTTGTTGTGTACTTCTACTCATATCGAGATCAACCGCTACCTCATACGAATCAATATGTGTTAGTAATAGTAACAGTTTAATATAGATATGGTATTTTGACTATTTATGAATTTATTATTATGATGATTTGCATGTTTATTATATAATGTCCTTGAATAATATTATTAATTATTCTAAATGTCCCTTAATTGGTTATCATATGGGAATAACAAATGAATTAAGATTAGTATAAAGTTTTGATTTGATATTCATGGATGAATATGTGTATGAGATACAAATCAAATTTATATCTATTTGTTGAGAACAAATATTGACACTCACAGATTACACGCTGATCAAAGTCATGTTAATCTCTATAGTTAGTTAAACTTTCGAATTCGAGATCGCTTATAGTTCTCAACATAAGGATATTGTGTTTTGACATAATCAAACGCTGTCTTTAACGATGATCATGTTGTTATACTTGAACATAAATAAGAATTGCGAAGAGATACAATTAAGATGGAATTTGTCCCTCTTATTATAAGAGATATCTTCCAGTCCCTCGACAATTGAGATCGAAACGTATGGTCGTGCTCAAACGAATCGATGGAGATCAATGTCATTTACGAATAAATTAATCGGGTTCGTGCACCAAAGATAGGAACGATATAAGGCTGACTTTGTCTGAAGCCTTATATTCTATCAAGATATCATGAGACAAAAGAATTATGTCATTAGTTATATTAAGGTTGTCTCTGATCATGAGTTTATTTTTAATCTTAAAAGGAACATAAATGTCTATTAGAGGCTATATATTTACACTGTAGGATCAAAATGTGATTAGGCCCAAATGCTAATGTTAATTGAACCTATAGGGCCTATTAATAATAACTTAATAATAACTATATATTTTTCACTGTAGTAATTTAAAATGATGAGATTTAATAAAATTATAAACAATTAGTTATGATTTAAATTCAATTAATTGATAAAAGTTTAAATTAGATTTAAATTTATAACAAACACGATTGTTATATTTTCGGTTTATAAGGAAATACCAAAGTTTTTAAAAAAAGAGTTTTAAATATATAATAATATAAATTTAGTTTCCATTCATATGATTTAATCTTAAACTTGTTATTATTATGAGCTTAAACATATAAATGAAGAAAATTAGCTTGATTTAAACTCCTGTACAAATCCTATATATATATATATATATATATATATATATATATATATATATATTTTATAGTCGCTTTATCTAAGAGCAACTAAAATAAGAAAAAGAAAAGAAAAATCCAATTTCAAGCTGTAGAGAAGACTAACTCAACTGTGTATTCAACAAGATTCCTTCATTATTTGTTCAGACACTAGAGGTGGTCACTTTTCGGTGCCAGATCTTTCAAGATTCGAATAAATCAAGATTTTGCATTTGGTGCTTCTGACCAATTTATCATGAAGAGGTGTTTGCCATCTTCCTTCTGAGTTTTTACTAAACCCATGTGATCCTAAGGCGGTTATAATAAAAAAAATCAATTCCATACTTATAGCTCAACTGATGATATTCTCGCTTCAGAACTCAAACAATGGGAGAGCCTCACTGAAGAGCAGTCACCAGTCCTCCAGTGAAGGGAAGTCTTTCCATTCTTGCAGCTGAATTACTGGGATCTGTGCCCCAACCCTTACAAAGGCAGATCTTGATCCAGACAACTTGGCTGTCCTTCCATGAGTGAAGATCAAAGAGAGTTCCTGGTTCTGGGGCAGCATTAGTCCTAATGGAGGAATGTCCAAGCCAAATTAGGCAGTTGGAGATCCTCCCCATGTCATTATTCTCTTCATCCTTCATCCGAGTTAGCTCCACTTTATCTCCCATACGTGTCCATTCACCATCCTCCTATTTACAAACTCATTCTACCCATAGTTGACTCAAGATAAGTGTCAAACACAACCTTATCACTGCTTTACATAAGTCTAAACCAACGCTAGAACTCTACAAAAACATCCATAAGGGAGTACGGAAGCTGTGCTCTTCAAATGTGCAATCATATGATTAAGCATTAACATAGCCAAGGTTGACTCCCTTACGCCCACTAATATGAACTCAACCAAAAGGTTTACAGATAAAGATAACTTTCTTTGTGTCCTCTCATGGTATGATGGAGAATGTGATAATGTGATGGAGTGCATACCTACATTTAATAGAAAACTATGAGCATTATTTTTGGTGTCACATGACCAGCCGATATTTCACAAGTGTTCAATGGCCCCATACAGGTGCTAAACCCTCGGAATGTTAAGCCAAGTCTTCATGTCATCCACATGCCCTCACATTGAGACACCTAGTATTTCATTATATTTTATGGAGTGTTCGCATGTCTTTTTCCTCTCGTACAATCGACATGAAATCTCCATGCGTGAAATGAGCTTTGTTATACACCGCATCACTGAAGCCAGTGGGCATAATTTGTCTAAACTAAAGAAACGACGGAGTCCAGCTCCATCCATCGGCACGCTCTAACTAAAAGTTGCTCATAAATTCGGGATCAATATTTCACCTAGGTATTATTGTCCTTTTATTGAAATACTTAATATATCTATCAAACTTTTCATTTGTGTTGAATAACCTAAGGTCATTCCAAGACTTGGTTATTGCCTCTGCAAGCAATCGTCATAATGCGCCTATATAAATGTTTCCTCCAAAGATATTATTCTCAAACACCTATAATAGGAATGCTCTTCTTATAACAAATCTATTAATACATTCAATCAAACAAACATCCATCATTTCAATATTTATTACTTAATTACAAGTTTATTTACAACAATTTTCATAACAACTAATTTAGGAAATTCACACAACAATAAATAATTAATAATTTAAATTAATAAATTAATATCAATATCATTTTGAAACAACATTCTCAATTATTTTTTCGCTGACACTCACATTTAAAACCATTCAGAATGTTGGTTGCTTTTGATTCAAGTCTACTAAAACCATACTCAATTGAATTGGTTCTTCAGAAGAATTTTGAATCAGAAAATTTGTGAATATAATTGACATCCTAAAGAAAACAATGGCTGAAAGCTCCTATGATTTGGAAGCTCATATGGAATGATAGCCAAGTGAGATGATTATGGAAATTCTAATCACTTCTTTGGGAAGATTCATTCAAGGGGAATCATGGGATTGTGGGCACGATTTAGATTGCCATACAAAAATAAAAGTATCAACAAATATAAAAGTTACAAATCGAATTTATAGTATATAAATTGGCATGACTACAAATTTTTCTCAACAACCAAGCGCATGGAAAGAAAAGAGACAAAAAGAGAAAGAGTAGAAACCTGATAAGAAAGAAACCCAGATTCTCAGTCTCAATGGAATTTAGTCAGTCAAGAACTCTTACTTCATCAACAATTTCTCTTCATGCGACTGCTCATTTGGAGTAAGGCAACTCTTTCAAGCCGATACATGTTTACAGGAGGTTTTCAATAGGCTGAGTCAAAATGAGAGGCTCATCTTTAAAGAAACAAGGTTGAGCTGAGTCGAGAGGAAGGGGAGATGCAAAATTCGAAGAGAGAAGAAGAAACTAAGAAAGGGAGGAAGAAAGAATACAGAGGAAAGTGGATGCTGTTTGGCATGAGTTTTGGATGTCAACCGCTGAGAGGAGAAGTGGGATGTTCTGGATTAGGTTAGCTTCTGTAGGTAAGATAAATGAAGGGTATTTTTGTGGAGACAATTTATTTTTACACTTCAAGTGACTTTTATTAAATATTTAAGCCCTTTAATACCTTGTCAGTTCAAATAGGACTTAAGAAGTTTGTGAAGTTTTTTGTGCAAATTTTCAAATATTTCAAGATAGCTCTCATAATATAATTTTTCCTATCATTTTCTTGTAAGAATAACATGATATTAGAAAGGGATTGACTACTTGCAACTCACCTTTTGCCCCTTGTATGAAAAAACTCATAGTTTATTGCATAATTAGGGAAAAACATATGTTTCAGGCAGTTTCATTTTCGCAACATCAAAAATCTTAATTAATAGAAAATAGAATCAGCTCAGAAAGTCACTTTTTTTTCCAATTATTGAATGAGAACTTCTTTTCCCAAAATACCTTCAACAAAGTAACATACGATATCTGAATGATATGTAACATTTTTTAATAGTTACATCGACAGAATAAAATACTACAAAGTATAAAATTGAAATTCTTTCAATGATCGTTGATTATCCATTTGATTTAGGTTTTTTTTAATGGTGCTCAGAAACACACTTCCCTGAATGAATAATACACATAATCAAGTTTTTAAATACAGCTCCAGAGATTTCAAAATTCAAAACTGAAACAGTATTATTTAACTTATCTATACGTTGCTAAAAAGGATTTTGAATATATATTTTATTTTATTATATATATCAATAAAATATTTAATAGAATAGTTATAAAAATTAATATTTTATTATAATATCCATAATTTAATAAAATAAAAAACAAAATAAATAAAATAAAAGTTGGGGCTTGATCGCATGAGAATCACTTCAACACCCACCACCATATGATGGAACAATTTCAATGTGTCGGGATATCGCCTGGGCTTCAACCCACCTAATCGTTCAACATGTCATCCTATCAACTTAGTTAGCAATCGCAGCCTCCCAGTCTTATCAACTCCTTGGCTTTTAATAACACTGTAATCTCCACATGCCTTCTGGCAACCTTAGGTATGTCCCCATTGCCTTCGCTTTGCTATTCCCCAAGATACTCCAAACAAGAGTAGTATTGAGAAGATACATTCACCCTGACACTCCCTTCAGTGGTTCCCAGTGGTTCCCGCCTAGTGGAGTTCCATTACAAACTTAGAATGCACAAGTGGTCTCACCTAAAAGAGATATAAACACACATCAATCTCACCATATAGAAAACTGACACTCACTCATCCAAAATGTAGGTCAATCAAGACACATAATAGGGACCTATATGAGCTGTTAATACTACATCGAGTAGCCTTAAGAGGACAAGAAACAGGTTATGCAAATAAAACACCAGGGTCTAACAACCCAAAGACAAGACTGGAGGAGATCAGAGCTATCGGCAGAAGAGAGGTGCGACCAAGAGGTAGGCCCTACTAACCCATTCCTAATTAGGAACAGATTTAAAACACACGTGAGAAAGGAATTCAAAAGTGAGTGCACATCAGAGGTACAGAAATAATATTTTTGTTTTCGAAATTTTCTTCTCTCAAGACCACTTCCACTCTTGTAATGTTCCCGTTTAGCAAACATTTCACAAAACTCCAACTTACCAGCCTAAATACATGTAAACTATGCTCAACAATTTAGGCCGTATTAATAATGTCAAGAAAACTATAATCTGAACTGCACACAACATAAGCCAAAAAGAAGCCATATGTATAGTCACCTTCACGAAGCCAAAGTAACCATGAAGTGCACCGGCAATCATAAGTATCGAAGAAGTTATACCATATTAGAAAATCAACAACATCCATACCACATAACCATCATAAATCGCCGATAAGTCACCTTTAATATGACCGGCAGATAACGAATAACCCTGGTTACACCCGCCATCACGCAACTAACAAACTCCGGTAAAATTCCGCCATCACGCGCGAACCAACAAACCTCCGCGTATTCCGGCCGCATCACGCGGGCAACTAACAAACCTCCGTGTGTAATCTCGCCATCACGCGGCACTAACAAACCTTCGGCAAGCCCGCCATCACGTGGTACCTAATAAACCTCCGTAACCACAACACGCGGCACGCACAAATCTCCGGTAAATCCTAATAACATGTGGCACTTAATAAACCTCCGTAAACTCGCCCATCACGTGGCAACTCATCAAACCTCCGAGTGAACCCGTCTCCATCACAACCTTCTGATTGAACCTCCGCAACCCACCATCACGTGGCAACTAATAAACTCTCCGTAAACCCGCCATCAATGCAGCAAATCAATAATCATTCTTTCATGTAATTTTCCTCAATAATGTCGTATTAGAGCTCGCCACAAAATCTCAAGATCCACTTTTTTATTTTTTTAATAATATTTTTCAAGATAGTTTACAACCTCAATCCACATGTAATTTCAAAATATCCATAAACATCATCAACCTATCCAAGGAAATATACAAAGAAACTTGCAAATAATTAAAATGTTGACAAAATTCACATGAAATACGAACTTGTTTTATATGAAACCTAAAATCATGTTTGAAAGCAACCAAATCATCCTGATCAAAACAAGATATATGTAAAGTATTTATCATAATATATCAATATATAGTTCTCAAATCATTTAAAACATATAAACTAACTCCCACAGACGAGTAGACGCTCGCAGCCCCGCTTCCCCTCACGCAGGATCGCCTCCGCCAAATGTGAGTGCTCAGAATATAGATAAAACTCCAATTTAGGCTCTAATAACCCGAATCCAACAACCTTGATGCCCCACGTTAGAATAACTGTTGAATATGATATAACTAAAATCGACTCGACAGTCCACTACACAGTCTACAGTCTACATAATTAAAATTATATGCCACCTAGAGCGACTTTCAAAATTGAACCGTCTAACAATCTTAAAACATCCACCCCCACTAATACAACTTCAATTTTGCCAAATTTGGACCAATTCCAGACTTATTTAATCCCACTTCTGGTAATACCTGAATAAACTGAAAATGGAAATCAACCAAACGATGTCCAAAATTTATAAACCACATATCAATGAGCTTCAAGAGACCTCAGAAACTACTAACACAATCTTGGTCCAACAGTCATCGTGGTGGCCTTAAAACCTCTGATTCAATCCCTTCCTAATCGATTTTGTTTCTCGTTTGTAACTTCCAAACGGTGAGGAATTCGGCAAAGGGACTATGAAATGGAGTTCAGTGGGGTCCAAAATGGTGGAAAGGAGCTATGGCGTGGCCGAAATGGCCGAAAAAGTCAAGAATGGGGCCACGACGACACAACACACGCCTACGCCCGATCCGAAAAGGCCCAAACAAGGGTTGGCAGCGAACAGGCGATACCAAGGTTGCGACACCCGGTCCGCGGTAAGCTTTGTGGTGGCTTGCAGCCGGCCGTCCGACTACATTCCAACGAGTAAAGGTCCAACTCCTGCCTCCCGGCTTGAGAGTTTTTCCTAGGGTTTTTGAGCTCAAAAAGTGTCTGGGCTAGGGTTTTATTTGGCATCCCAAACTATGTTTTATATAGGGTCTAGGCTCACTGTAAAACCTGCATGCACTCGATGACTGGGTAAAGTGCTACTATTGAACTTCTAATAGCCGTAACTTTTTATCCGTAAGTCTGAACAGGACGCTCCGCCTGTCTATGAACCCCGCATCACGAGGCCTACAAAACAGGCCTTAGTTAACCAAAACTATCTCCTCCCTCGAAAACAAAATCTGTCAACTCTGTCAAACTCGGCCAACTCCTGGGCCAATCCTGGGCCAAACTCAGACATTCTGGGCACGGGTCGTTACAACCTACCTTAAAGCAGCACTCCCCATCCACGAAATCGTAGACCGTGTCATGGAAGAGATGAGGATATTTAGCTCGCATTTCCGTCTTCCCGCCCCAAGTCGTCTCGACTGGGGGTGGTTCCTCCAAAGGACTCTCTATCAAGGATATTATTGTCTGATGCGGTTCTTTCTACCCAAAACTGCGACCTGGTCGCTCCTCATAGATAAGTCATCCTCACTAATCTCTCTGTGTTCAAACAACAGAGGGATCCGGAATATACTTGCGTAGCATGGAGATGTGGAACACATTATGACTCGAAAGCTCCTATCTAATCTATGTCACCTGATCACACCCTCCAACTGGGTGCTGTCCAACGTGAAGAGAACTTAATTTCCTCGCTTCCAAACGTACTCACTCCCTTCCATAGGAGAGTTTACAATACTCTGATCCTGATCTCAAAACTCAAGATCCCTTCATCCACATAATCCCAAATATTCATTATCAAAACGAGATGCTCAACCACCAAATGTTTAGGCTACATGAAAATCTTTCCAGATACTCAGAAACCACAGATAAACGAACTTCATGTCACTGTAGTTTGTGGTCTCTTACTCACATCTATGTGAGGAAAATAATGGGGATGAGTCTTGATGTACCAAAGAGTGAATCCCCTCAATAAGCCATGCCTATAAAAACATTCAATTATACATAATTTCAAGATATTTGAAAACATGGGCATTTTACGAGATAATAGGTTGATGGTGAAACACATGAATGCAATACTACCACCTTCGACCCCTCATTGAATTTACTCTTTTAGGCTTTCACCGGGGACTATGATCATCCGAACAACGACAAATTCTTTTGGGACTTACCACGAGGATATGCCTACATCAGGTATATGCGCGACCTTCTGGAGATTCTGACGGGAAGCTAGTCGTCGTCCGTGTCCTTCACGTAAGTCACGGACCTCGCACGGTCGAGCAGATAGTGCGAATTCATGACATGAACCACGGTATAGCGGGAGAGGCTATAAGATCCCTACTTTCCTTAGATTCGGAAATGTCTGCGAGTCTCCCGAGGAAGTCAAAACCCAGAAATTTCTTTCACAAGTGCCCAGATAACAAGTCGTAAGATTCACTTGGCCTCACCATCAGGTGTCATAAAATTACTCAGTGATCTATTCTTTATCACCACTCGACTCACATATATCCTTATACCTTCCAACATAAACCTTGATACAGTGCACTCTCTCTTACACTTACTCGGATCGACATTCAACCACTCATTATTAGGGTTACCTGAACAAACGCACTCGACATAAATCACCTCTTGTATTCCTATCTCCATATTCTCATTTGAAGATAAAGTGATAAGGGTTCTTTTTTCCAAATTTGAAATCCACCGGAGTTTGGAGCAAAAATGATCAAGTCATGACCAAAATACTAACCTTTGGCCATAACGGAAAATCCGACCCACAAAATGCGGAATTTACATTGATTTCCCACTTTTTCCATAAGTTTCCAACCAAATCCAATCCCGATACTCAAACACACATCCGACCACTCTATTCAACGAAACATCTTCCAAAACACATCTTAAACAAGAATCTAGGGTTCTGGCAACTCATCACTCAACCAATCTAAGGTTAGGATGAAATCCTAACTTCAAAAAGAGAGTAATCCATGAATCATATCCCTCTATACAAAATCCCCTCAAATCCTTACACAATAACCAAGGATTAGGGTCTTACCTCCTCATATCCTTCAAATCTAGGGTTAGGAGAAATTTCCCCCAACCAAACCCTAGAAAAAGAACAATTTTACAAGAATCAAACCACTTGACCTTTACCTTTTTTTGGCTCGATCTCATTTCCTAGTCAAGCAGTAAGAGTAGTCTGTTATTTTTGAGAACCGCTTCTATGAACCTACGGTAATACCCGCTAATCTAGGAAACTCCATACTTATCCGCAGTAGTTGGTTGCTCCCAATTTACGCCCACTTGCTTCTACTTTACGAGGATCCACCTAAATGCCATGTGAAACTATTTGTCAGAAACCCCTTTCAGTCGACCAAAATTCCCATTTATGAACTTGGCATCTGTTGGTATTGTATTGCTTTAAAGTCTGTAACACCAACCCAATGTCTCTCATGTTCTAACTCGCTTTTCGAGTACACAAAGATATCGTCGATGAAAACAATGACAAACCGATCTAAGTGTGGACGGAAGACCCAGTTCATTAAATCCATGAAAGCTGCTAGGGCATTGGTGAGTCCGAAAGACATCCTTTAGAGGCTTCATACGCCAGTATCTCATCTTGAATCGTCTTGGGAATGCGATTCCTAATCCTTAATTGATGGTACCCTGACCTCAAGCCAATCTTGGAGAACACTCTTGCACCACAGGTGATCAAATGGAGTCATCAACGAGCGAAAGGATATTGGATACGAATGGTGACCTTATTCAAGCGTACGTAGTATACCTGACCTCTAAGTGCCATCGGGGAAGAAGAACTATATTCAGAATAAATGAAACAAATTCAAGGATAAGGTTAGGAAGGTATACAAAACAACTGGATGAGTTGCCTGTGTGTCTGACCCGAGGAATTTAGAGCACAGAGGCTACGTCTGGTAGCCAGACGGGCCGGATACCCCTTCGGGGTTCCCAGGTCAGTCCGCCTAGTGGGTTCCATTGTCACGATCACAGGGAATGCACAAAGGACCCGCTAAAGAGATATAAACACATGATGCGCAATACCTCGATTATATAGAAAAAATCCACGTAGGCCTATCCCGAATGTAGGTCGCCAATCCTGACATACATAATCGGGACCCATATGAGTTTAATACTAATATACGAGCATTAAGAGTATTTTACGAGAATTAGGGTTACAGAATAAAAACTAGGTCAACTGACTCAAGACGAGATGGATGGGATAAAGTGCGTAATTTATCGCGGGGAGAAGGCGAGTCTTTGAATGCGAGGCGGAGGTAGGCCTATGACTGCCGGGACCTAGAGGAGCAGTTAAAACAATAATGTGAGAAATAAATCACCATTGGTGGCATAATTTATACGAGAGAAAATAATATTTTTGTTTTGAAATTTTCTTTTCTCTCAAGACCTCCACTTCCCTCTTTTGTAATGTTCTGATTTAGCAAACATTTCACAAAACCAAACTTTGCAAAACCCCGAATACATATAAATCATACTCGACAATTTAAGCGAAACAAATATCGAGAAAACTATAATGCGACGCACACAACATAAGCGAACAATAAGCATGTATAGTCACCATGAAATAAAGTAACCATGAGTGCACCACCATAATCATAAGTATTTAAAATAGTTATACCATATTTAGAAAATCATGACATCCATACCGCATAACCATCGCCAAATGCGTCGATAAAGTAGGCCTCAAACCGCAAGTGACAGCTAATGAACTGTGGTTACACGGCCATCACGTGCGACTAGCAAACCTCGGGTAGACGACGTCACGTGGCGGCTAACAAACCTCGAGTAGACTAGGCCATCAGCGATAACGAGCCTCGGTGGGCCGGCCATCACGTGGTACTAGCAAACCTCAGGAATGAGCGACGTCACGTGGCACCTAAAAACCTACGGGTAAACCTGGCCATCCGTGGCCTTAACGAACCTCAGGAGTAAACTTGGCGTCGCGTGCTGTGGCACAAACCTCGAAAGATGGCTTGTATCACGTGGCACTAATAAACCTCCGAGTGAACCTGTCCATCACGTGTCCTCTAATGAACCTCCCGGGTAAACGCCATCACGTGTGACCAATATAGTTCCCTTTCTCATGTACTTTTCCCGACAATCTTGCAGTATTAAGTCGATCCACGAAATCTCGAGATCCACTTTTTTGTGCAACAATAGTTTTCAAGATAGTTTACAACCTCAATCCATGTACTCAAAATATCCAAAACACCACCAACTCATCCACCGAACCGCAGTAAAACTTGCAAATAATTAAAATGTTGACAAAAATTCACATGAAATAATAACTTGTTTTATATGAAACCGAAAATCATGTTTGAATGCAACCAACCATCTGATCAAAACAGTATATATGTAAAGTATTTTATCACAATAGATATATCAACATAATACCCCAAATCATTTAAAACATATAAATCAACTCACAGACTATAGACGCTCAGTCCTGCTCCCACTACAAGAAAAAAGTGCAACCTTAACATATGATTCCTTAACATAAAGTTATATATGTTATGATAAGCTGTCTTAATAGGAAACCATGACATAGAAATTGAATACGTCTGATGATGACATTTTAATATTAAGAAAAGATATATTGACATATTATTAGTCTACCTTGACTAAAAATTATAAGTCAAGGTTGAATTAATATAATTATAACCCATCATTTATGCAAGGAGTAGAAATATATTAACATATAATTTATAAGTGAAGGTAGCCCGTGTAATTATCTGTCAAGGTTTCCCCGAATATAAAATCTTATTTCTAATCCACATTTCTCTAAAACCCTAACGCCTCCTTGATAGTACACATATCAATTCAAAACCCTAAGAGCCCTTTGATGGAGAAGATCCAGCTATTCTCCTGATAGGTACACAACTGGATTAGTCCTACATCCATGAGTTCTAACTGCGAGATTTGGGAAGCTTGAAACCTAAGAGAAATGTCCCGATAGTTGAAGCAATTTGAAGTTTTCATTTTTTCCAAGCAAGCAGAATTGATTCCAAAATAATCTTCTAACTCAAGGTATCAAACCACAATCTCTTCTTATTTCATTAATTTATAATCTACCTTTTACGGTTCAATTTCTTTCCTTGTAAACAACTACATTTTTTTAGGAAATTCTTATATCTGGTTTCTACCTAGGGTTTTAGGATATGATTTATCTAATGGGTGTTCAAATTAGACCAAAATATGGAGAGACTGAAAGCACTTTTTTTTTTAATCGCTTTTCAATGGAAGATGTAGTTTCTCTATTGTGTTTTCCGATAATTTAATGGAACTTGGGAAGCAGGGAGAGGCGTGCTAAAGTAGAAAGGGGCTAGGCTGTTTTTGGGGTTGAAGTTTCCTTGGATAGGAGAGAAAAAGCTACTGTGGGGGGGAGAGAACAAGGACGGATGCGTTGGGCAAAGACTAGGAGGCGTCCATTGCAGGTATGAGAACATATAGACAGTTGATTTCCTTTTCTATTCTACATTGGTTCTTTACTCCTATAGACAGTTGACTATTATTGCCAGTACTTAAACATTAAAGGTTTTGTGGTTCAACTATTAGAGAGTTGTATGAATTAATTATTGTGGTTTCATTTTCATTGCTCTGTTTTTCATTTGGGTTACATGTTGCGATTCACATTTAGCCTTTTTAAATTTACTAGCTTTCACGAGTATTGGGTTTGCTATTGCGGGTTGGGTAGAGAAGTTATAGGGTCGTGGTAGAGAGTGTGATTTTCTTGGGTGGCTATTTCCTCTCTTTTCCTTTTTCCAGTTTTGCTCTAGATGACAGTTTCTTTTTTTCTTTCTTTGTTTTTCTTTTCATTTTATGGTTCTTCTTTTTCTAGATTTTCTTTGGACCGCTATTGCTCAATGGATTTCTAGGTGGGAGATGCTATAGGTGTAGGTTGTAGGAGTATGTTGTGTGGTTGCTATCGGTGCTTTGTGTGTCTTTATTCCATTTATGAGGGTTCTTGGATGAGAGATGAAGTAAAACATGAGAAATATGACAAATATGTAAGCAAACATAGCAAAAACCAAGATATCCCTCAATAAACTAAACACAAATTGCATCAACAACCCAACATCTATCGTCTCAACACAAAACATGCAATTTGTGGAGGAAAGATATTGCGTGCTTTGTGTTGGAGGAGAGATGTTGGGCAGTTAATGCAATTAATTTGTGGCTAGTTTGTTGGAGGATATCTTGGTTTATGGTTTGTTTTCTTACATATTTGTCCTACTTTGCTTCATTTTTACTATTATTATAATAATGATGTGCTAGCTTCATTTTTTTTTTTTTTATTGATCACACTTGGTAAGATCATTTTTAAGAATCACGTTATTATCTTATTCCTATTATCACCATTTTACCTTTTTTTTTATATACCTTTTATTTAGTTACATAATTTACCACACTATCTAATGATATTATTTGTTAAGTTCCATGCTCTTATTATTACTATTCTTTTATATTTTTATTATTATTTTTCATCGATTTGCTCCCACGTTATTATTCTTCCAGTTTATGTTCTTTATTACTTATTCATTTAATCTTAATGCATTTTTAAGTGTCAATTCTCATAGTTGCATATTTATTGATCCATGTTTTTCATTATAATGCTAATGCTCATACTTTTGCTCATATCATTTAGTTTTCTTACACATTACTAATTGGCTATGTTTATTAAATGGTGCTTTGCTCTCACTCACCACCATGTAGTCACTCATCACCATGTGTTATCACCTTTCCTCCCTTTCTGTCATCACCACATATTCTATTCAATTTCATGTTCACTTTTTCTATGGGTAAAGATATATATATATATAACCAAAAT
Organism: Tetrastigma voinierianum; assembly: GCA_016808115.1. NCBI lineage: Eukaryota > Viridiplantae > Streptophyta > Magnoliopsida > Vitales > Vitaceae > Tetrastigma > Tetrastigma voinierianum. Next base: position 135,299 of record JAEQBH010003258.1, read on the forward strand.
TTCATGTTCACATTTCTTTTCAAGCTTTCTCTCCTATCACCACATATCTCACATTTTCCAGTTTTAAATTATTACTTTTCCACTAATTTTAGGTTCCAACACTTCACCTAAAAAAATAAATAAAATCACTTTAAAGGCTTGAACCCATGACCTAAAGTTTAGTTTGTGTTCTTGATGAATTAAGATTTAATGGTTAATGATTTTAATTTTTAAAAAGTTTAACATATATATAGAGAGAGAGTATATATATATATATATATATATATATATATATATATATATATATATATATATATATATATATATGTATATATGTTAAACTTCTAAATAAATGCTAATAAGTATTAAGTAATTGTTTATTTTAAGTATAAATCTAAGTCACTACTAGTTAGATATTTTGGGAAGCAAATAACAGATGATTTACATATGGATTGTGAAGAAGCCTTATTTTTGGTTTTTTTTCATATCCACTTCCATTGAATTTTTAGTTTTGACCTTTTGTTTCACATGAGACTTTCTCATTATTATGATGATATTAAAAAATATTAGTGCTTGATGCAATTTTTTAGCGTGACTATAAATGACAAATCTTGAAATAGACTTTCATCTAATAATCAAAATGAACTTATTTTTTATTTTTAAAAAATAATAAAATAAATTAAAACCTTAATAACTTTCTTTTGTTTTACTATTTCATTAGAGTTTGAATTATGTTCTAGATCAAGTTAGGAATTTAATAAGTAATGAAAATATGATACTGCCTTTTATTTCAAAATTTCGAAATATTTTTAAAGAATATTAGGTAATGAAATCTTGAAAAATAGATATCGTTTAGGCTTCAAACTTCATGTCGCTTTTATAATCTTTTTTGAAAAATGATATGTGCGCTCAAAAATATGATATACTTTCTTAACTGGTTCTTAATAATTATGAGGTAATGTGTCTTTTGAAAAAAATTATAAACCAAAAAGTTTTTACCTTATATAGAGATTTTATATTTAGCTAAACATCTTTTGTTACAACAAAATTAGTTGCTCGCGTACAATGACATCTTTTGTTGTAACAATTTGGTAATTAGTAGTTGATCCTAATTCCTATTGCTTCATTTTTCTTTATGCTTCTTCTGGGAGTATATAATTGAAAGTATTGAATCAATCCTTATTTCCTTTGTTAGATTTCTACCCCAAATTATTCTTCGTTCATTACTAATGCTATGCGTATTAAACCATTTCCATATCCCGTGGCAAGAAGTGGATGCAACTCGGTGGTAAATCATCAAAATATCTTTTGAAAGCATGTACATGCAACTACTAGGTTGCCTCTTTTGCATATATTTACCTTTGCCTCTCTTAAATGATGGATCGAAATTGCTATGGTAATAAATACTAATATCACAAATGTTTCACATAGTATAGAAATGATATTTTTTCATCATCTTAGTATTCATGAAACAAATAATACGTTAGAATAGAATCACACGTATTTGACTATGACCTTGTCATTCATTTCAACTAATGCAACCTTTCTTCTACCGCAACAACAGGATATGTGAGCACTTACAATTTTGAGAGTACAAGATTATATGTAAGTTGAGTAGAAGATCAAATATAGATTCCTTTTCATTTATATATATTTGAAAATGATTAAGATTTAGAATTTTTTTTAAAAATTTTTTATGTATATAGAAGTTTTAATATTTGCATTCAAATATGGATTCATGAGTTTGGCGATTGCTTTAGTTTGGATGAGGATTCATTTTGGCTATAGGTTAAATTGTCGATGTATTCAATGTATAACCTTAATGTTAAATAAATAAACACTTGTCATATATGAACAAAGAATGTGTTTTTTTTTTTTTAAGTATAAATTTCCTAAATCTTTTATCTATATTATTTTTCAAAGGTTTGCATCCTTCCTCGTCTCTTTCAATATACTTCCAAGTATGTACCATTACAACAAGTCTAACTTACTTATCAAGGTAATAGATATTGATCATAGTGTTTCCTTTGATGATCGATTGATTTTCTTTTATAGATTGATTTAATAATTTATTTATTTATTTTTATCCTTGTACAAGTGTGAAATGAAAAGGTTATTATGACATTTCTTATTTTAACTTTTAAAAACATAGTCCCTAAAATCAAACTATAAATGACTTCATACAAATTCTAAAGAAACACATATAGTCATATTGGATAAACCTCTAATGCTTAGTACTATTGCCAAATTATGAGAAAAATTAGAAAGAAATTTGGATCATTATTTCTATATTTGTTTTTAAAAATAATTTTGAAGTCCAGATTTTCTGTATCCTTGTCTACGAAATGAGTGATATGTACTCAATTTAATGGGTGTTTCATTCTACAATATTGGCTACTACACTTATTAAAGAGTTTAGCTTGTTAATATTTAGGGAGTAACTATAAAAGTACATTGTTTTACTTCTTTTTTTTCTTATCAAATGTTAAAATGTAAGCTAACATTTTTTTTCTACTTGGAATAGGTTGGGTGACTGGGAATAACAACAATTTGGAGAGTACAAGATGATGTACATGACTATATTTTTATTTTTTATAATGTACATATGCCAAATTATATCCATGTAACTAAAATAATTTATAATTTATAAAAGGATATGTGCTTTTTTCAACATTAGAAAATCAAAGTGATTCTAAATTTGATATTAATATAAACATTGATACTTAGATTTAGTTTGGATTCAATTTAGATAAGGATTAATTTAGGCAATATGTTAAATTATATATGGTCAAATATTTCATATGCGATTTTGATTTAAAAGAAAAGAGCATTTTTCACATACACCAAACAACCTTAACATATGTTGAATACAATCTTGACAATCGCGGAAGAAACGTTGATAGATGATACACTAATTAGATATCATCATCTTGTCATATTTATATGTCAAGTTAGCATTATATTTTTCTTAACACTGGCATAGATGACATATATGAACATTGACCTACCTTAACATATATATCTTATCTTGACGGTGAAAAACTGTCATTGAAGACCTTTTTTCTTGTAGTGTCCCCTGTAGGATCATCTCCCTACGGCTGCGGAGGCCCGTATAGATAAAACTCCGCTTAGGCCTCTAATATTAACTCCACCAACAACCTTGTGATGCCCCAAGGCCTTAGAATAACTGCTAGAACTATGATACTATCCAAATCGACTCCGATGTGTCCACTACACAGCCCTATGTTCGATACTCAAAATCGGGCTTTCACCCGGAGCCACTTCGAAATTGAACAGTCCAATAATTCCTAAAAACATCCAATTTCACTAATACAACTTCAATTTTGCCAAATTTGACCAATCGGTACTCTATTTCAGTCCCGACTTCTCGGTAATTACCCGAAACAACCTAAAAATGGAAACCTAACCAAACGATGTCCAAAATTTACAAACCACATATCAATGGAAAGCCCAAGAGACCAGGAACTCATTGGTACCCATTACCTCATCCAAAAGTCGCCGTGGGTGGCCTGAAAATCCGATCTAACCTTCGGGCCGATTTTGTTTTCGCTGTAACTTCCAAATCCAGTGAGGAATATGCAAAAAGGACCACGGAAATGAGTTCGGGTGGGGTCCAAAAATGGTAGAAAGGAGCCATGGGTATTTAAATGGCCTAAAAAGTCAAGAACAAATCCGCGGATCACGGTACACCGCCGCCATTGCCGCCCGATCCGGCGCCCGGGAGGCAACTGGGCCATGAAATTGCCGGCATGACCGTCCGAGGCTGCGTGACCCGTCCCGCGCATGTAGCTTTGTGGTGGCCGTGGTGCCTCGCCCGGGTCCGATCTCTCACGCTCCAATGAGTAAAAGGTCCAACTCCTGCCTCCCCGTTCGAGAGCTTTTTCCTGTGTGGCTTCGAGCTCAAAAAGTGTCTCGGGGGCTGGGGTTTTATTTGGCATCCCAAACTATGTTTATATAGGGTCTAGGGTCGCTTCTAAAAAAATCTCGCATGTAATCCTCGACACTGCAAAGTACTACTGTTGAACTTCTAATAGCCGTAACTTTTTATCCGTAAGTCGGATTGTGACGTTCCGCCCGTCTATGAACCCCAGATCGACGTGCCTACGAAAATGGTGCCTTAGTTAACCTAAAACTATTCCTCCTCGAAAAAGTCAAACTTGGTCAACTTGGTCAAACTTGGTCAACCTTGGTCAACTTGGTCAAACTTGGTCAAAACTAGTATTATTTGGTACGGGTCGTTACATAGTTTGTCGCTCATATTAAGGGAAATACATCTATAGAGAAAAAGGGATAAATGTCGGAATGAAAAGGAGTTGGGCATTTAGTATTTACTTCACCCCAGATGAAATGGAAGGTTATTTTTTTGCAATTTTACCACTTAGGTGTAACTCTAATTGATAGTTAAGAAATTTCAACCCCATTAGCACTCTGTCCAACCACATAAGATATGTGCATTCTTCTTCATTTTTTTCAATTCTTCTTTACTAATTGTTGCATGTTTCAACAAATAGACCTTGTACAAGTGATTAGATAACAAATTGAAGAGTTCAAGACGAAGCATGAAATTTTGAAAAACAAAAGTGAAAATTTTCATTTTCATTTCCATCCAACCACTATTCAAATAGGTGTGTCACCGTGTATAATCAACCCCATACTACTCTATCTATATGGTACAAAGACGATAATGGACCTATCTTTACCCCAAAAACTACCTCATTGACGTGAGACTTTCCTTCCTATATCATTAATTACACCTTTGTCCTCCTCACATATGAGGTGGGACAAGCCCCTATTATCATTGTGAACCAAATGATCCCCTCTCATTCGTAGAACCCATTCGGGAACCTAAAGATAACAAATGATAATGGGTCTATCTCAATTCCAAAATCATTGAGGTGACGCTCCCCCTTATCCATTGTTTAACTCTAATTGATAGTTAAGCAATTGCAACCAGGAGGCACTTTATCGAATCCTCCTTGTTAATTGTTGCATGTTTCAATAAATAGACTTGGTACAAGTGACATTAGATGACAAAGGGTCTTAGTACAATTTAAAGAACAATGAAACAAATTGTAAGAGTATAAGAGAAGTGTGAAATTTTGAAAAAAAAGTGAAAATTTTCATTTTTATTTTCTAATACCAATTACAATTTTCTATTACCACCTATCAATTACAATTTTCTAATACCAAGGTGTAACTCTAATTGACAGTTAAGAAATTTCAACCTCGGCACTCTATCGAACTACGAAGACATGTCTACATTCTTCATTTTTTCTATTCCTTTTTAGTAATTGTTTCATGTTTCAACAAATAGATCTCATACAAGTGACATTGGATGACACGGATGACAAAGGGTCAGAGTACAATTGAAATAACAGTGAATTAAATAAATTGGAAGAGTTCAAGACGAATTATGAAATTTCGAAAAAAAAAAGTGAAAATTTTCATTTCCATTTCCATCAAACCACTATTCAAACAGGTGTGTCATCAGATATAATCAACCCATACACTACTCTATGTATATGGTACGGAGGTGATAATGACCTATTCTACTCTCAAAGCTACCTCATGAGGTGAGACTTTTTCGTAATCATTAATTGCACCTTTGTCCTCCTCACATCCTGCGGGTGTGTAGCTCACTGAAGAGTACTTTTGCAATTAAATACATAGGGTGTAACTCTAATTAATAGTTAAAGATATTTCAACCTCGGTAGGCACTCGTCGACTCCAAGTAAGATATGTGTGTATTCTTTCTGCTCGCTTTCTTTTTATTCCTCCTTACTAATTGTTACATCGCCAACAATGCATAGACCTCCACGTGACATTGGATGACAAACGGTCTAAGTACAATTGAAAGAAATTCTGAAAAAAAAAAAGGTCTGAAACAAATTGAAAGAGTAAAAAAGAAGTGTGAAATTTTGAAAAAATAGAGAATTTTCATTTCCATTTCCATTCTACCATTGTTCAAATGGGTGTGTCACCTTCTATAATCAAGCCCATACACACTACTCTATATATATGGCAGCCTTGTAACGCCACTTCCTCATATCCCAAACAGCCCCTTCCCACATCCGCGTATGTCTCCTCTTACAATCGCCCTTCTCCTCCTCCTCCTCCTCCTCCTCCTTGGAGTCTTGTTCTCATTCATCCACCTTCTCGGTCACATTCCGAAAAACTCCCCACCCGGTCCCAGTCACTCACCCATCGTAGGAAACCTCCACATGTTGGGGAACTTTCCCCATCGCAACCTTAGCCGCCTGGCCATAAAGTACGGCCCCATCATGTCTATGCGCCTCGGCAACGTTTCAACCATTGTGGTCTCATCCCCTGACATTGACAAACTCTTCCTCAAAACTCACGATACTGTCTTTGCGAGTCGTCCTAAAACACAAGCCTCAGATTATTTGTGGTTCGGTAGCAACGACATGGTTTTCTCCGAGTACGGTCCGTATTGGTGCAATGTCGTGAGGCTGCGGTAATGGCCGAAGCCACAGGGAGAAAATCGATTCTTTGCGGTAATGAGGAGGAGGAGATAGGTCACGGTTCGGGCTGGGTTAAAGAAATGGGGCGTATGCGGTCAAGTGGTTAACCTCGCGGATCGGTAGGATCGATGTCATCGAACGTATGACGCGATAGAATGATTTTGGGGAGTAAGATTGAGAGTCTTCGGTCGAAAGGGCTTATAAAAGAGGTGTGTCTTATTTGGGCCGGGTGTTGATGACGGATTACGCGCTCGCTAGTGGGCACTTGATCTTTCGTACTTTTTTTCGAAGGAAGATCTTCCGGTACTTAATTAATCGCTTTTAGAATGTTTTTTGCTTTTCTGAGCAAACATAGGTGTTTGGACTGCTTTCATACCTTGTTTAATCTTTACAAGACCCTAAAATTAATAACTTTACCCTTAGCGACCTCATAAAATTTTTTAATTAAAACACTTAGTTTTAAAGTAGCAATTTGTCCACATAATCTATGCCTTACACACGCACCAATCTACCAAGAACTTCGTGCTTTAGAATGTTTCCAATGTTTTATCATTAAATTAAACAAAAACAATCATAAAATCGGTCATTAAACTTTAATTCTAAGGACTTGTTTATTAACAGTTTTTGAAAACATTTTTTTGTTATGAAAAACAAGGATAATAAGTAAAAAGCATAAAACATGTTTGGTTCTCAACTTTAAAAAAAAAAACCATGAAGAACATAAAAAATACTAAATTCATATAACTAGAACAGACTTCAGATGGTGTTCTCCGTGTTTTCAAAATTGTCTCACAACGCTTTAAAAAATATGAACCAAATAGACCTTAATCTTCTCATTCTTCCCTTCCCCCACTTCCTTTGCCTTTCTAACCATAATCACATTTTTTTACAAATTCAAGAGTGTATCATAGAGGTCATTTTTCTTTTTTCTAAATGAGAATTATTTTGATCCTTTGACACAAAAAATTCGAGGGGTAAATGCAAAATTAAAAATATCATCCTATTTACAATGTTTTTCAATGAATTTTATTTATCTATCAAAACCATTCAATTGTTGAAGGATTTTATTATGTTTTTTAGTAGAGATAATTAAAAAGCTATATAATTTTGAGATACTTTCTATAATAATTCAAGAAAAATCATAAGATTTTTCAAAAAATATTATCATGAAAATATGTAAGTAACTCATTATAGGACCAGCAAATTGATCTAAAAAGTTTTACTATTATTATAAATTATGTCACGATATTTTTATCACTTTTGTTGGTTGGACATATTGGTGCAAAATTCAACTTGTATTTGAAGTAGCTACGAATTGTATTGTGCAATGTAATTCATAATTTTGCATATTCTTCTTTTTTTCTTTCTTTAAGGGGCATCATCATCGTCTGAAGACAGTTAAAAAGGATATCGATCATGTCTTGGAAAAGATCATTGATGAGCATTGGCAAGATGTAGTCCAAAAAGATCCAACAGATCATATGAATTTTATTGAGGTGATGGTATCACTAATGAAGTCCCAAAATTCTTATAGTTATATGATTGAACGTGCAAATATTAAAGTAGTTATACTAGAGTTGCTCATTGCTTCAATCGAAACCTCAGCTATCAATTGAATGGATTTTATCAGAACTCTTGAGACATCCGAAAGTAATGAAACGACTTCAAAAAGAGTTAGAAAATGTGATTGGAATGGAACGGGTTATAGAAGAGACTGATTTGTCAAAGTTGACATATTTGGATATGGTGGTGAAAGAAGGATTGAGATTACATCCCGTCGCACCATTTTTAGTTCCACGTGAATCTATAGAGAACGTTACGACACGAATATTATATACCTAAAAGGTCACGAATTTTGATAAATACGTGGGCTATTGGAAGGGATACTAACGTATGGTCAAATAATGCTCAAGAATTTATTCCAGGGAGGTTTATTGGTGATAATATAGATCTTCGAGGGCATGATTTCCAACTTATTCCATTTGGTTCAGGTCGACGGAAGTGTCCAGAAGGAATTAGGACTAATTAACGCCCAATTTATTGTGGGTCAATTAGCATTGCTTCGACTGGGAGCGCTCTAATGGATGTCACCTAATGACTTGGATATGAGTGAGAAATTCGGCTTATCATTACCAAGGGAAAATCATTTACTCGCTATATTCAACTCCATCGACTACTTCACGAAGAACTTGTATTAAGGTAATAATGTCCACCTAGTAGTCCCTAAATGCTATGTTTAATAATATATCTCTTTTCTCTTATCTCTCCTAGTCCTAGATATATATATCTATGTAAACTTCTTTATAATTGAAAGGCATGTTATATTATCCTCTCTTTCTCTCCGTGTGTGTGTATATATATATATATAAATGGAAAAAAAATTATTTATTTATTTTAGAGAAATCACTTGCTCATCAATAATATGAAATAGTTCTGCAATTCAATGGTAAAATTGTTTAAAATACACTGCCTAGGCACCAAAAGTTTCTTCATGTCATTGATATTTTTTTTAAAATTTTATAATTAAGCACTTTGTTATAATATAATAAATCGTCCTCACTCGTGACTAACTCCACGAATCTCTCTCCAAGTCATTTCTTTAAATTTTGAATGCTCTACCAACCGAGTTAGACATATGGACTCATGACATTAATACTCTTCTTACCCATTAAAATAGTCTTTTTCACATATTTAACCACTTCCTAATGCAATTATTAGTGTTTGAACTTTTATATTTAATTTAGAAGAAAATCACTTAACCACTACACAACATTTCAAACTTTGGCTGGATAATGGTCCCATAAAAATAATTCTATCCTTCATGACTTTATTTTCTGGGACCTCCACTGCCACGTAAGTATTTAGACCTAGTGCTCTTGTACTGTTTGGAAGACCGTCATTAATGTTTCATAGTCTAAAATTGATCTGAATGATCCTTAGCCTTTAATTTTTCCCCTTCCGGAAACTCACTCTTAATTTGCTTAACTATACACACTATTTCTGTGCTTGATTCTTACTAAAAAGAGCATGCAACTATTATTATACCTAAAATTTTTTATTCCTGCAGCCCACTAGATTGGATCATCTCTCCTCAGTCCTATTCTTTAATATATCATGTGGCGAATATACCCTATAACATATATAAAGCATTTGTCATGTCATTTTTAAGCCTAACTTTTAGGTGATCCTTTGTAAGGTACACCATGCTTTTGCATGTGAAATTTGCCCTAGTTTGAACATGGCCCTTGCCATACCTAAATTATGGAATCAGACTAATTGATGATCTGTCAAATCTTAACCATACTAACATGGGGGGAACAAACTACCCTTCATGCATACTCCAGCATCAAGTGGTTCATGTTTTTTTTTGGATAATTATCAAGTGGTTCATGTTACTCATGCAATTTCTTTATGCCTTACTTTCAGGTAATGGTATACAGGGCAAAGAATGCTTCTGTACATATAATGCTCCTGGCTAAACTAAATCTTGGAATCAGCCTAATGTGATTAATATACATCTTATTCAAATGTACAGAATTTGAGGTGCAAGGACATCAGAATTCGATTTGTTCCTCTTGACAATTCGATAACTCATGAACAGTACTTCTATGGTCCAATTTTTTCTCAGACATCGATCTAAGAAGGATTACTTTTCACAAATGATAGACCTTCAATTAAAGCCATCACGAGTGGAATTATTTATGCTCAAATTTCCACAAATAGACATCGATATTAAATAAACAATTTTCTTAAAAGTTTAAATTTATAGGATTTGTGTTCGATACGAATATCATACTTATTTAACACCCTCCCTCATGTGTACCATACCCACACATGAAAAGGCAAACAAACAAAGAAATAAATGCATCTATACGCAAATGAGTATCAATATGCAAACAGGTACAAATATTCAAATTACAAAGAAATGGTCGGAATATGATCTCGATCGCTCGATACCGCCTTTTCAAAAGCTTAAGTTTATATGAGTATCATGGCTATACCAAAGTAGATAATTTTTATCCCCCTCTCCTTCCTTGTGCCACTTGACCTCAAGAAGGCTAGATCAACGCCGAACCACCACAACCATGGTTTGTTATATAATGAAAGGTAATGAAGATCACACAAGCATTCCTAACTATCTTCCAATTCTCTTGCTCCTTCTACCAAATGTCTCCTTCCACAATCGCCATTCTCCTAGTCCTTCTTAGCATCTTTTGGTCATTCATTATATCCGATCCCACCGACCCTAAGAGAATGGTCTTAAATCACTACTCCGCCCCCAATGTTGAAGATTTTCGATAGGTCTAAACAACAAGGCTCATTCTCAGACAAGAGTCTTCTCTGGTTTCAATCGATAGATATACAACTATTTCATAAGGACTTCATGTATTAGAAGAAACTAATATGTGTAACAAACTTCTTTTCCTGCATTCTTTCTACTATGTGTTTAAATACCGATCCTTCTTCAATAAAGTTTTGAGAGTTTCTCCAGAAGTTTTCTCTACTATGCTATGTTTTGCAACCTTTAACATGGTATTAGAGCCACGATGACACATCAATGGCATCTTATCCTTCATCCCCTTTTCCTCTTACATCAGTTATTTTTATTTCCTTTGCCAACATTACCAATGGTGATTCCCTCCACTTTAGCTCCTATCAATATCAAACTTGATAGATCAAATTATCTATTCTGGAAAACTCAAATTCTTCCTCACAGAAGATTCATGATCTCGGAAGCTTCTTCTTCCTCGGCACAAAGCTCCAAACCAAATGAAGTTATTTCCGATTCTAGCAATCCCGTTTGTTTCAATCATCAATCTAGAATATGTTTCTTGATGAGAGTTGGATCAATTTGTGACTTAGTCAAGCTTACTTTCTTCTATCTCTGTGCAAATGCTTGGTCATGTGATTCATTGTCAATCTTCAGCAAAAATATGGAATGTTCTGGAACAGATCTTTTCTACCAAGTCCAAAGTAAGAGCGCTTCAACTGTGTTTGTCATTATAGACAATTAAGAAAGGTGGCAGATCTGTAGAATATTATATATTAAAGATGAAATCTCTGTTAGGAGCTTTCTTTTCTTACAGGGAAACAAAAGATGAGGAGGAGAAAATTTACAAAGAGAGAAGAAATAAAACAATTACAAGAGAAATATTGTTGATTAGAGATGGTGGATGCCAAGTCTCGTGATGAGTCACAATCTCCTTAAAACATATGCACCGTCTCCTTCGGTGCTCGGAGAAAATCACGCCGATGTTCGGTTTCCTAGGATAAAACGACATATGAGCAACACCTCAACACCTTGATACTACTCCGACGAACTGAAACTTTGATCGAAGCTATCACCCAATCAACACTCTCTAATCGTACCTAACCGAACTCACTTTTCCTTATCCTTTCTTTTTTTCCCACAGCAAACTCAAAAAGAAATATTATATGTCCGAATAAGAGAAGCCTCACCTTTATAGGAATAAAGGTGAGACCCTCAACCTTCGGCGCCAGCCAAACGTTCAGCTCCCGCAACCTTAGACTCCTCACATAGTAAATGACATTCATACCCCAATGAACGTCATTCACTCCAACACCCTGCCAATTCATTAATGGCTGCTGGTCAAAAATATCAAATGATGAACTCACTTTGTATATTCTTAAAGGCTTAGGCCCTGAATTTGAAGTCGTTGTTGTCCATTTTACCTCACTTGAATCTTTCACACTTCAAGAGGTTCAACATGTGTTACAAACGCATGAAATGCGTCTTGAAAGTTTGAATTCTTCTACTATGATTGAGTTATCTCCCTCTACTGCTACTTTTGCTCATAAATTTTCCTCTCAAATCCCTATTTATCGTGGTGGTCAGTTTACTTCTCGAGACGATTCAACAAAGGCTTAAGAGGTCGCTCTCATTATGGTGGAGGTCGTGGTTATAATTCTTACAACAATTTAAGCAAAACATTATATCAAATTTGCAAGAAATCGGGTCATATTAAAGACTAAATGCTTATCTTGATATGATCTAAGCTAATGTGCTAGTCTAAACTTCCAAAATCCTCTCTCGAATGGTCCTGATGAGATTATAGTTTCGGTTCATCATTCTCAAGCATACATAGCTTTACTAACTATGGGAAATGGTTCAAATTAGTATCTAGACAGTGGAGCCACACATCATGTGACTTCCGATGGCAATTCTTTAACCAGAAAATCTGAATATCCTGGTAGTGGTAAGCTTGTTATTGGTGATGGCTCTCAACTCTCAATATCACATATTGGTGATCTTACTTTTCCTGCTTCAAAACCGCTTAAACTTAGGAATATCTTATTAGTTCCTTCTATTACTAAGAATCTTGTTAGTAACTCTAAATTTACTCTGGACAACCATGTTATAGTGGAGTTTGATTCTGATTGCTACCTTGTTAAGGATAAACGATCAAAAGTGGTTCTCCTACAAGGCACACTTAGGGATGGTCTTTATCAGCTTCATTTGCCATCTGCCTGCAATGGTTCTTTATCTTCTCCATGTAACAATAATTTGTGTAGCTCAAATCTACAAGTTTCTTCACCAATGAGCCTTGCTTCTTCTCGCACACGCCATGCTCAAAAAATGCCTCTGAAGATGAAAATTCCTATATTGCCATTTTAAATCATCATACTATTCATAAAAATGTCTCTGCAGTTGTCAGTAACTCTCATCACATCTGCAACAATTCTAAGGCCATAACTTCAGTTTGTAATTCACAGTCTTTCATGAATATGTGGCATGGTAAGCTTGACCACCCAAATAAAATTGTTCTACAACAAGTTTTATCTCAAATTCATGATCAAGTGCCTGTTAATGCAACTCCTGAATTTTGAGAAGCTTGTCAATATGGTAAACTCCATTAGAATGTGTTTTCTTCAACTCATTCGCCATTACCACAGACCTTTCAAGTGATACACATGGATGTAGGGCTTGATCCCTATCTCTCTATTGAAGGCTATCGGTTCTATATTGCCTTTGTAGATGATTTTACTATATATACCTGGATATATCCTCTTCATTTAAAATCGGAAGCAGCTACCATATGTTTTCTATTTCGTAGAATGATTGAGAGGCGGTTTGATACTAAGGTGAAATGCTTTCAGTTTGATTTAGGTGGTGAGTTTAGAAAACTTCAACCTATATTTCAAGAGTTGGGAATTCAATTTAGACACCCTTGTTCTCATACACACCAGCAAAATGGTAAAGTTGAAAGGAAACACCGTAGTATTGTGGAGATTGGACTTACATTACTCGCTCGCTTCCTATGGACTTGAAATTTTGGTGGGAAGCATTTGATTCTACTACTTATTTGCTAAATCGCCTTCCCACACCGGTTTTAAAGCATATTTCCTCAATCTCTATGGCCGTAAAATAGATTATACATTTCTCAAAGTTTTTGGGTGTGCATGTTTTCCTTTCCTTCAGCCTTACAATAAACATAAGTTGTCCTTCAAAACCTCAAAGTGTTTGTTTGTTGGTTATAACCCTTTTCACAAAGGCTATAAATGTTTGCATCCCTCTAGCCGTGTATATATTGCTAGGAGTGTGTGCTTCAATGAATCCTGCTTCCCATATCAATCTCTATTTACTGCCAGCTCTTCTACTAATGCATCTAAGTTTGATAAAACTTATAATGCTCCAGCTTTTATTCTACCTCATGTTTCTTCCACTACCGCTTCCTTGACTTCTTCTAAATCCTGCCCTCCATCTTTAGATTCTAACAAGTCACTTCCCTCTTCTTCTTCCTTTACTTCTGCACATACTTATGATGTACCATGCATTCCTATCCCAATTGGGTCTCCTTTGTCCTTTACTATACCGCTTTTCTATCCCCTCCTATATCTTCTAATTCTACCGAAGAATCATGAAAATTCAGATTCTAGTTCAACTTCATGCACCCGTCGCTTCTTCCTTCTCTCGAACTCTACTCATCTAATGCGCACTAAATCAAAGTTTGGCATCTTCAAGCCTTAAATCGTTTTCAGTGAATATTTGCAAGAACCTCCTAATGCTTCAATTACATTTTATTATTCTCATTGGAAGAAAACCATGGAAGCCGAGCATAATGCCTTTAGCAAACAATCGACTGGGAATCGGTGCCTCTTATCCATTCTCGTTACTTTACGATTTGCTCAAAGGCAAGTGGTTTCGTAACCAACTCAAGGTTGATGGCTCATTAGAGAAGTATAAAGCAAGGTTGGTTGCAAAGGGATTTCAGCAAACACCTAGAATAGATTTTATTGAGACTTTTAGTCTAGTGGTTAAGGCCTTAACAAAAAGAATTATCTTCACTCTAGCTGTGACAAGGGGATGGGATATTCAACGAGTGGACATTAATAATGCCTTTCTCAATGGAGATCTTTAAGAAGAAGTATTGATGAATCAACCTGAAGGCTTCATTGATCCTACTACCACCTACTTATGTGTGTAAATTACGGAAGACATTGTATGGTCTTAAAATGTGCACCTGTGAGTCTGTATGATAAATTGAAAGGAGTACTACTCAATTTTATGTTGATGATATACTCATAATTGGAGAGAGAGGAAGCTCGAGTATACGTGAGGTAATCAAGGATCTTCATGCTAAATTCGCTCTCAAAACTCTCGGTTCACAAACTATTTCTCGATCTGAGGTAACCTGCTCCTCTTCTAGGTTGCATTTAACTACCAAAATATGCTAGAGATTTGTTACACAAAACAAAACATGGCCGCGCTTGCCAAGTTTAGCCCTTATGTGCTTAAGTAACAAGTTATCCTTAAATGATAGTGATTTGTTTGCTTATCCCTCCATGTATCGAAACACAATAGGTGCTCTGTAGTACTTAACACTTACCGCACTGCATATAGCTTTCCTCGTTAATGTGTCGAGTTAGTTTCTTCAAGCTCCTACTATTGCACATTGGAGAGCATGTAAACGTATTCTTCGCTACATTAAAGGTACATTGAACTATTGTTTGCTCTTCAAACTAGCTCAGCTCTTGAATTTAGAAGGATTTTGTGATGCTGACTAGGCTAGTAATTTAGATGATCGTAAATCAGTCAACGGTATCTGTGTTTTTCTGGGAGGTAATCTAATTACATGGAGTTCCCATAAACAAAAGGTAGTTACTGAACAAGCATCAAGTAGGAGTATAGAGCTCTTGCCAAAGGCAAAGAATGTATTTGGTTTGATTCGTAATTTGCTAGCTAAAATCGATATTAGCCTTCCCGCTCAAATTTCACCTATTTTCGGAGTGATAACTTAAGCTAAAGCCTCGTCGTAATCCGCTTTTTCATGCCATAACAAAACACATTGAGTTGAATGTGCACTTTGTTAGTAGTTTAGTTGCTGATCAAAAGCTTGAAGTAAGATATGTCCCAACAGAGTCCCAACCTACAGATTTACTCACAAAGGCCTTACCTCTAGCACGATTTCAACACAGGTAACAAGCTTGCCATGGTCGCTCCCATGTTCAGCCTTGGGTGTGGGCCTCATGAAGATGCTGATATAGTTCAAACAAACAAGGCTCACTCGTATCAAGAGTCTTCTCTAGTTTCAATCGACATATATACAACTAACTCATATGGACTTCATGTATTAGAAGAAACTAATATGTGTAACAAACTTCTTCTAGATTCTTCCACTGCGTGTTTAAATATTGATCCTTATTCAATAAAGTTTTGAGAGTTTCTCCATAAGTTTTCTATACTATGCTATGTTCTGCGACCTTTAACACCCGACCCCTGCCAGTCGTCAGCAACCTCATTGACCTGATGGGCCCCACTATCCACCGGAAACTCCACGACTTATCCAACAAGTACGGCCCCATCATGTCCTTGCGGCTCGGCTGCGTGCCCACAGTTGTAATCTCATCCCGTCAAGCCGCCGAGCTGTTCCTCAAGACTCATGACACCATGTTTTCGAGCTGACCCGACCAAATGTCACAGAGCTGGGGCCATGGCAAGGGCTTGGCTTTCAGGGGGTGCGATTCATCGACAACGTCAGAAGTAAAGGTCATTGAAATATTTGGTGCCAAGGAGAAAGGAGCGGCTTCGAGAGATGGTGAAGCTCGGGCTTATGAAGCCGAGGCGCCGGAAGTGCCGCTTTTATTTGATATAATAAAATAAAATAAAACAAATAGCGGAAGCATAACAATAATCATCAAGATCGTATAACAAAAAAAAAAAAATTGGTTTCTGTATGCCAAAAAAATTGTTTTATCAGCACCATAAATTTTATTAATTATATGCTTTCCTAATTAATCAAATATGTTTTCTAATTGATCAAGTATGGATACTCACCTGAAAAATTTTCGCAAAAGGATGATGAAGATCTTTGATTTCCAAAAACACAAGTTTTCAATCCAAACCAAATAACCTAATAGACTGTGCGTGTGGGGAAAAAATATTGGTATCTTTTTCACTAATTTTTCAACTCTTCAAAAATTGTTGAGATTTTTTTTGTTTCAAATCATCTGCTTCTCTCTTTTATTTTTTTCGTATCTCTTTCTTTCTATTCTTTTCATAAATCCCACGTTTTCTTCCAAGTTGTTTCATTTCAAATTCAAATATTTAATTTTTGAATTATAACTACCCACTAACTTGTTTCATTTCAAATTCAAATATATAAGAGCTAATGTATATAAAGTTTTCAAGATACCACTAGACTAGGTTCTTCCTTGTTGAATAATTTAGGTAATTAAAATTAAATAATCAAATTACTTATTCTCATATAAATTAATTTATAATAAAGTAATACAAAACTATTTTCTCCTTTGTTTAATTGATGTAGTCTTGGTCAGATTGGGGACTTATGGACCCATAATTTTAAGTCTAATAGCCCTGATTAATTAATTAAACCCTTTAATTAATTAACACAATTTTATTAGTTCAATGTTATCATATTAACTTGAATCGCACTCTTAAAAATTCTAGATATATTATTACCAAGAAATTAAGTTGTCGATAAGATTTAGCTCATTACATATATTAATCCTCCATAAATAATTCATAATTAGAGCTAGGTAAAACTGCTAGGCCTATCTAATTATCTCTTTATCTCATACCAATTATCAATGATTGATAAGATTCATAATTTAATTATAAATATGAGCGCCTTACCATTCAAGACTTGAGTAATCATGTAAGAGAATTATTTATCTGCTTCTTAAATTAGCTAGAATGGATTTGTTTTGTTTGTTAGCATTCTCTCGCTATTTAATTCATCAGACTTCCAAAATGCAAATATTGAGCTTATATTATTATAATCTGTACTAAGTGAAATTAAAAGAGATAATGTCATAAATAGGAGTTTGCTAACTACTTCTGGATTAAGATCATTGCATATATGACTGTTTCGCGAGATGATTTTGAATTATACTATTCTAACGGAAAATATTAGTTATTCAAATCACGCTATGTCTCTCGTCTCTACATAATCACATCATGTAAAGTGCATTTATTAGATGTCTCTCTTCATCAATCATTCGGATAAAACAATTTCATTATCAATGATAAAAACATGCACTAGTGAAAATCAATTAAAGATCTCATACTTTAATTGTTAAGTCAAAATAACAACTTGACTATTTTAGATTATCATCCTTAAATAATATCCTCTTGTATATAACACTTATGTACTTCTTTAAGGTTACGTTTGATAATCAAGTGGATTTTTGCGGATATTCATAAAGTATTTAAATAATATATGCATTAAATGAAATATTTATTTATTTATTGAGAATAAATAATATTTATTTACATCATATGCTTTAGGGCATTTATCCTAACAATCTCCCACTTACATTAAAACAGATGAGACATGTCTTTCAATCCAAAGCCCTCTAGATGTTTTTCGAAAACTCATTAGCAACGTTCGTGAATGGATCCGCATGCTTACCTCTAAGGCAATCTTTAAAGACATTTACATCACTCTTTCCACAATTGATCTAATCAAATGATATCTTTGTCCTATATGCTTGGTTCTTTTATGGTGTCTTCGTTCTTTGATATTTGCACCGCCTGAAGCAGATCACAATAGAGGTCAATTGGTTTTTCCATACTCGGAACAACTTCCAGGTCTATCAAGAAGTTCCGAAGCTAGATAGCTTCCATGGATGCTTTTGAAGTAGCCACATATTCAGCTTCCATAGTGGAGTTAGCAACACAACTTTGCTTGATACTCCTCCGCGTATTAAATCCATTCCTCCCACCTAAGCGAACACTTAATCCTGATATTGATTTTCGATCATCTCTATCAGTTTGAAAATCATAATCAGTATATCCACGATTGACAACTTTCCAAAAATACACAAGCATATAGTTTCTCGCTCTTCTGATATTTTAGAATACACTGACTACAATCCAAAGGATCGAATCCTAATTGATTGAATTTACTTACTATGCCCATTGCATAACATATGTCCGATCTAGTACACCGCATAGCGTACATTAGGCTTCCAACCGTAGATGATATGGATAGCCTCATGTCCTCTTCCTCTGTGAGTCTTTGAACATTGTTCCTTAGGAAAGATGAACTCCATGCCTCGAAGGCAAATAACCTTTCTCGAATTTCGCATTTTGTACCAAGATAAGTAAGCTGGGACTTTGGAATCCACAAAATCCATAAGTGAATGAGGGCAGGTTCCACATCAACGGCATGTTGTTTGGTTCATATTTTTCCAATGTACATGTTTGTTCGTGGAGACACTTCCCGGTTTATTATTCCGCTTTTCCATTTTAAAATAACAAAATATTCTCCTCACTTCACTGCATATCATTCATTTTTGTGCGATTGTTCTGCAAGTTGAGTTCGTCGGGGTCCTCCGATCCACCACTCTCGAGGTGAACGATCCGTTTATCCCCGGGAAGACGATTGTCCACTATCTTCGGTACAAGTTGAGGGGCCAAATTCGTCTTAAGGACACAACGTTATCGTTGGGCTCAGATCTACTTTCTAAGTGTTTGTTTGCACTGCAGGTTTGTTTCCTTCAAAAAAATTTTTTGTTTCTGTTTTTGAACGAACACTAAAGAACTACAATCTTAAGACGAATTTGTGTTCTATTCGTTTACAGATTTTATTTTATTTTTTTCGCTTTCGCATCGTCGGGTCAAAGGCCAGAGATTTTTCCGCTCACGAATTTAGTTCTCGTTCGCTTACAAATTGTGATTTTGTTCACATCGCGGAAACTAACGCCTGCTCGCTGGTTGTATTTTTTTTATTTTTTCTCGCTTCGCTTTCACAAGAAACGAATTTATTTACGACGAAATTACTCAAACATTTTCCTGTATCGCAGCTTACTAAAATATTTGTTAGTAGTTTATTCAAATATTTTTTTATGTACTCGCAAAGAAGATTGATTTTTTTTCTCTGGCCGTTTGCCTTATGCTTCGATTACGCATTTTCGCTCTCGTTTCGTGATTACAAAATGCCTATTCAAATATATTTTTTATCGGGCAGCTTTTTCGCATTAATCGCATGATTTATCGCTTGCCGCAGCTTTTTCCTACACGCATGATTTATTGCTTTACTTCGTAGTTTTTTCGCATATTGTACGTGATTTATTTCTTTACCGCGCTTTTTCCTACAATCGCATGGTTTATCGCTTTTACCGCAGCTTTTTCGTTCGCTCGCATTACAAAAATTGTTACGCTTTTCCGTCAGATATATCTCATACAAAGTTATTCAAATCTTTTGTTTCGTTTCAGATACAAGAAAAAATTGTTTTAGTTTTTTTTCTTTTCGCTTTCAGATAATCGTCAGATAAAATTTTTTAACAAACGATTCGTAAGATCATAGCTGCTGGCTTGATCGCAGCCAATTACCTAAGATTACACTTTCTCGCTCGCTTTCTGCATAACTGGTCAGATTCAAAAAATTTTAACAAACGACTACAGGTGTTACGCTTATGTTCGTAGATAGAATTTTGAACGAACGCCGCTTACCGATTCTCAGAGATTACGCTCGTACACTTTTTCATTTCTGTTCGTATTCAAATTTTGAATATGTTCTGTTTTTATTGTTCAGAAATGACTTCGTCTTCGACTCCGATTAACTCGATTCCAAATCATGGAGAAAAGCCAGAAAAGTTCAATGGTACCGATTTTAAGAGATGACAACATAAGATGTTGTTCTATCTCACAACCTTGAACTTCGCAAGATTCTCAATGATGATGGTCCAAATTACATCGAGAGCCGCATAAAGAAAAGTCGGGCCGGGCCAGTGGATGCATGGAATCATTCCGACTGCGGTCGCAACTATGTCCTCAACTGTCCGAAAAATACTCTATAACGCCAATAGTCCGAAAAATGGCTAAGGAATTACGGGATAGTCCGGACAAGAAGTACAAAACCGAAGATGCCGGACTAAAGAAATTCAACAGTCGAAAATTTCGGACTTCAAGATGGTTGATTCAAAGACCTGCCTTAAGTCAGCTCAAGAGCTTCATGGTTGTGCATGATATTCATGCCGGCGAATGACTCTAAGCGAGACATTTCAAGTGGCCAGATTCATTGAAAACGCCACCATCTTCGAGGGATTTCAAAATTATCTCAAACACAAGAGAAAGGAGTTAATACCAAAACTTGATTGTTTCTGGGCTGAGGACTGAGAAGACACAGTCATTCGAGAAGAAAGTTGGAAAGAATCTACAAGTTTCAAAAGCCAATGTTGTCAAGAAGGATCGAAACCCAACAAGAAAAGGAAATGCCTAGCAAGTTCCAGATTCAAATCCAAGGCTCAAGAAGTTCGCTGGTGCGCTTCAACTGCGGGCAAGTCCGACATCGAGCCAAAGACTACAGAGTCAAGAAACGCATGTAAAAACGCTGTGCCAATATGGTGGAAAAGACTTAATGGTGCTGCTGATGATATCAATCTAACCGCTTATGATATCCGAGTGTAATATGGCGAAACCCCAAGGAGTGGTGAATCGACATCGATAAATTTGTCACATCTGTGCAAATAGATCGATGTTTTCGGCCCCACAACCGCAAGTGATGAAAACTTTATGAGTAATTCATCAACCTCTAAGGTTGAAGGTGTCGGAAAGATTGCTCAAAGATGACATCCGAAAGATTGTGACACTAATTCATGTTCTCGTATGCGCGATGTTCGCAAGAATTTAGTGTCAGGATCTCCTTAGCAAGAATGGCTTCAAGTTGGTTTTTGTATCTGACAAGTTTGTACTCTCAAAAAATGAGATGTATGTAGGAAAGGGTTATCTGAGTGATGGTTTGTTCAAGCTCAATGTAATGACTATTGTAACCAAGGATGATTTGAATAAAGTTGCTTCTTCTTATGTGCTTGAGTCTTCTAACATTTGGCATGCTAGACTAGGACACGTTAATTATAAGTCAATAAAGAAATTAATGAATATGGATCATGTCAAGTTTGACTGGCCCAAGTGAGAAATGCCAAGTATGTGTTGAATCTTAAATTTTCTACCCCCTTTCCACTGTGAGGTAGCAGAGTTTCAAACCTTTAGATTTAATACACACCTGCGATATATGCGATATGAAATCAATACCGCCAAGAGGTGGTAATAAGTATTTTATTACTTTATAGATGGATGCTCGCAGATTGTTATGTTTACTTGCTTAGTAGCAAAGATGAGGTCAGAATGCTTTTAAAACTTATAAGGCCGGTTGAAACTCACTTGAACAAGAAAATAAAAATCACAAGTATTTACGTAGGGAGGTGAATATGGAATTTCCATTCGAGGAAATTTGTACCGAGTTTGGTATCGTTTCACCAAATGATCGGCTTCCCTTATACACCACAATCTAATGGAGTGGCGGAAAGGAAAAACCGATCTTTAAAGGAAACAATGAATGCATTGTTGAATAGTTCCGGTTTACCACAGAATTTGTGGGGGGAAGTTGTTTTGACGGCCAATTTTATTTTAAATAGAGTACCCCACAGAAAGACACAACAAACTCCCTATAAGAAATGGAAAGGCAGAATGCCTAACTTGAATTATCTCAAAGTGTGTGGGTGTTTGGCTAAGGTTGCGGTTCCTAAGCCTAAAAAGCTTAAGGTAGGACTAAAGACTATTAACTGTAAGCTTTTATCGATACGCCTAATAGCAATGCATATCGCTTGTTCACAACCAGAGATCCCAAATACAAGAATACGCTAATACGATCATTGAATCAAGGGACGCTCTTTCGCTTGAAAATATATTTCCATATAACATAGTATATGAGGCAATTGATAATAATAAGAGGTCTCAAGATACTATATCTTAGAAGTGATCCAATGGAGGATGAATCCTAGACGAGTAAAAAGACAAAGGACTTCACGCTCTGACCTCGATTTCTTAACGCATTCGCTGGAGAATGAACCCTGACATTCAAAGAAGCCGTGACTTCGGGCCAGGTCTGCTTCAAAGAAGCTATCAATAGTAGTTGAATCCGCCTTTGTCAAATCATACATGAAAAATTGGTTGACCTTCCTCCTAGTAATAAAACCACTACAATGTAAGTGGATTTTCAAGAGGAAAATGAAAGGATGGTGCTTATTGATAAATATAAGGCTGGGGGCTTTGTAGTAAAAGGATACAAGCAACGAGAAGGGTCTGATTGATTTTGATACTGCTCAATTGCTAATAGAATTACATCTATAAGGATGCTAATTGCTATAGCAATGTGTATAAGCTTGAAATCCATCAAATGGATGTAAAAACGGCCTTCTTAAACGGAGATTTGGAAGAAGAAATATATTTGGAACAACCCAAAGGGTTCATTGTTCCGCGACAAGAGCATAAAGTATGTTGGCTTATCAAGTCACCATGGATTAAAACAAGCACTCAAAAAACAATGGCATGCCACCCACTAAGTCAGCGTTGTTGAATGGTTTCAAGATTAATGAGTGAGATAATGTGTATATGTTAAGCAAACTCGTAATCGCTTTTGCCATTTTATGTCTATATGTAGACGATATGCTTATAACAGGCAGTGATGGTGAGACTATTAAGAAAATCAAATGCTTGCTTGCAAGTAAATTTGAAATGAAATATATGGAGGTCGCTAATGTTATTTTAGGAGTTAAAATCCATAAGACATCTCGGAGGATTAGCTCAATACAATCCCATTATATTGAAACGATTGAAAGTGCAAGAATTTAGTATTGTACTCAAGAAATTCGATAGATGTTAATTTACATCTTTCTAAGAATACCGTGAAACAAAGCTCAAAATGAGTATACTAGTATACTAGGCAAGCTTTAACGTATGTCATGAACTCCAGATTTCAGCCGGACGAAGCCAGGCGGTTAGCAAGCCAAGTCGATTACAATTACCAAATGAAAATCACTGAAAGCTATGAAACGTTTATTTGTATACTTAAAGCATACTCAAGATTATGCTTTGCATTACACGTAATATCCTACAAGATTTGGAAGCCGATACTCGCGGATGAAAATTGATAACCGCACTAAAGACATAAAAATCAACAAGCCGGATATGTATTCACACTTGGTGGGGCAGCAATACCTTGTAATGATCCGTACTCAAATAATAAAAGTTTTTAACACGCTGACTGTTTGACTAAGTTTGACCAAGTTTGACCAACACTTAGTATGTGGACCCAAGTTGAATTTTTCAAGGATGAATAATTTTGGGTTGACTAAGGCACCATGTCGTAGGCCTCATCGATACAAGTTCATAGACGGGTTGAACATCAAAATCCGACTTACGGATAAAAAGTTATGGCTCTGAGAAGATCAATGTACAGCATTTATCGTTGTCCAAGTCCGCCCTCGTTTTACTCCTCAAAACGACTCCAGTCTCTATATAAACCTAGTCTCTTTATGTGCCAAATGGAACCCTAGCCCCAAAACACTATTTTGGAGTTCCAAAACCCTAGAAAAAACTCCCCAAGATCGCGGAACACCGAACCGGGTCGCTTTTGACTCCATTTGCAGCCGTTGGCTTCGTGGGCCGGGAAGCGGTAATGAAGAGTAACTTTTAAACATAGATCTCATCATCATACCAAGTATGCCCGATTTCTTCTCTCTACAACACCGTTTTATTGCGGAGTTCCTGGTGCTATAAGCTGTGATACAATACCACATGCCATCAAGAAATCAATGAATTTTGTGTCCAAGTATTCACAACCTTGATCTGATCGAATAATCTTGATATCATTACCTAATTGCTTTAAATTCCTTAAACTTACCAAAAGTTTCAGATTTTCTTTGCATAAGGTAAGTGTTAACCAGACCAAATGATGTATACAAATTTATGACACTATTACCAAAGGACTATTGTCTAATCCCCGGCAACGGCGCCAAAAACTTGTAAAGGAGACCAAATTGATGTATATAGAAAATATGGCCAAGTGGAGTGAATGTGGTAAATACTTCAAAAACTGATTTGTAACAGTAAGCATACTCAAAACTAAAATGAAAAGTATTAATAACACTCAACCCCTTTCCGCAAGTGCACGGGTCATACAAGCATAGCGGACTATAGGAGTCCGGATATCGCACTCCACGAGATTGGAGGTTCTAATTGGAATTTGATCACCCCAATTACAAGGGCTCTTCACTATTTAGAAGGTAATTCAAGTAGGATGCTCTATCAAAATCAATTTAATTCGAAACAAAACTGACTAAAACTAATCCTAAAAAATCTACCAAATAAACAACTACTTAATTCTAAAAAGGTATGAAGAGAGTCACTAAAGGATGGGGATAATTATTTACAAACAGCTTCTTGCATTTCCTTGAAAGCGTTAAATAATTGTAACTTGAATGCTAGGATTTATCCAAGAGCAATGTAGTATAGCTTGGATTTCTCCATACTCATACATTTCACTGGGCTAGAGATCCATATTCCTTTTCAGACAAACGGGTCTAAATAGCTACTTGTAAAATTTGGCACTCTTTAAGATTTGATTGTTTTTCTTTTTTCAATACTTCACAAATCCATTTCTAGGATCAAGAATTCTTGCCTATAGACAAGATAATGTAACTTTCTCCAATGTAATCACATCTCGCCCTTCAAATCTAATAAAATTTTCTATCTCCTGATCAAATCTTGCTAACACGGATCAAGATCCTTTCATCGATTATGAGAAACTCCGATCAACTAAATTGATACATCATCTAATTAATCCTCACACCATGAGTAAATTAGTGATCTATCAAAGTAATTCTTCGTAGTTCATTAGTTCCAAGAT
Organism: Tetrastigma voinierianum; assembly: GCA_016808115.1. NCBI lineage: Eukaryota > Viridiplantae > Streptophyta > Magnoliopsida > Vitales > Vitaceae > Tetrastigma > Tetrastigma voinierianum. The sequence continues at coordinate 160,956 of JAEQBH010003258.1, forward strand.
ATTAGTCTAGCATACTCCCTGGGTTACCGCTTCTTACTCTCAGGAATTTCCATCTTGTGTCACCGAGGGCCTTCCTCGAAATCGTAGCAAAGATACACTCTTTGTGGGTATAAACTACTAATATTCCGAACAATTCAATATATGAACTATACCAATTATATAAATTCAAGCCAAACCCACAAAAAATAACTGAAAAAATTGCAAATCTGAATGTTCAACAATTAATCCCCAACCCTATGTTTACTGTTCCATTACCGGATTTCCAATCATCACTAATCAAACAAAAGTAAGAAAACGAAGAAAGAAATCAAGAGAAAGAAGAGAAAACCTAGATTTGAGCTTAAATCTTCACCAACAAAGATATGCCTGAATATCTGGAGTACAACACCAAAATCTCTTCAATAGAAATAAAATCACAAACTGACTTTTTCTAAGATCTATTAAAAATAAAAATCGCAGCGAAAAACTAAGAAAAACGGAGCTAGCTTTAGAGAGTAGAAAACTCCATGAGAGAGAGAAAATCCAGATTCTAGCTTCAATCCTTGTCTGAACATTAGTGAAATTTGAATCTCTATTATACAGCAATCGAAATCCTTCAATAGAAACAAAATCAGCTTCTAAAACTCGTCTCTCAAATCTAAAACAAATAAAAATCTACGTAAAACTGAAAAATGGGCAATAAGAGAGAGAAACCCTAAAGAGAGGCCTAATCTTTCCCGCTTGCCTCTCTTTACCTAAAAACGAGTATATATGGGTCCTAGGGTGAAATGTATTTGAAATTAGGTCAAAACTCAATTTTCTACTTTTCAGTTGTCGCAATAGCTTTCTCGTCACGATACAGTCGCGACATCAATTTCCGTCGCGACATCGGGCCATACATCAGTTGTTCCTTTGGTGTCTTCTTATGTCGTGACATAAGTTCGCTTACATCAGTTGTTCCTTTGGTTAGTTTCTTATGTCGCGACATCGCTCGCGACATCACCGCCTTTCGTTGTTGCGTCGCGACATAAGTTCGCGAAGATCATTGTTCTTGGTTGTTTTGCGTCGGCATAAGTTCGCGAGATCATTTGTTCCTTGGTTGTTTTTATGTCATGATATCAGTTCGCATGATCGCTTTGTTCCTTTTGTTGCTTTTGCGTCGCGGATAATCGTCGCGACACTGCCAGACAGCTAATGCTTTTTTTTTTCTTCTCCAACTTGTTCCGGGCCATAACTTCTTTTGTTTTTAAATTCTGGATTGGGCGTGCAGTACTGCTGGAAAGCTCTTTAAATGTAGAATGCAACCATGATGGAATTTGAACCATTTGATGTTCCAGATGAACATAAAAATTCAATCTTCCCAATAAGGCCGTGAGACTCTGCTGACTCTTCTTCTTTGGAAATATATTGCTCATTTCTGCCAAATCACTTCAAGCCATCATCAATCCTACAAACAAGGTTTAGAGGAAATTTTTATGAGTTTACATGAATATGGATATAAAATGCACAAAATAACATGTGAAATGAACTAAACATAGATGAGTTTTGCACCATCAAACACCCTAAATCTCAAAGTTTTGCTTCGGTCTCTCAAGCAAAGAAAGAAAAAGTTGCTTGTCCCTACAATGGAAGAGAAGAGTCATTTCACCCTTTATTTAACCAAAACTGAGTAATCAGTTTTGCAAGGGTATGTGATATGTCTCAAGAATTACCCTTACAAGGAATATAGAGAATATGATCAAGATAATTTATTCATTTTAATAGTGAATTAATCTCATAATAGACAAATTTAGATCATGGTTCTCACTAGTGTGTGTGTGGTCTTCCCCTATCCAAACAATTGCAAGCTAGATGAGTTTATGAGAATTGAGATAAGTATGTGGATCTCCTAAGATAATTTATTTAGGTTCCATAGGCTTGTTGTTCTTATCACTTCCACTAATGTAGGCACACAATCCTCAAGATCAAGTAGGTCTTTATAAGCTTGTAATGTAAGGCTAGGGGTGAAGAGAGATCATTTAGAGCTAAAATCTGACTTGTTATTATTATATTCGTATTAATACCGACCTAATCCCGATCTCTACTACGACACTTAATCCTAAACTGCGAGGTATCGTCATTTATAGTCATTATCACATTTTATTCAACATCAGTGTCTCTTTAAGACAAGTTGCCAGAGAATAATTATCGGAACCCTTGTCACAACCCAATAGGTTGAATCACAATCAACCATTTGCGAATGAGTGCCAGATCTTGGGACACTCAGGGGCAGGTATACAGACAGATCACTCCCGCGACCTTTGCTTGGTTTTTGATCTTTCATCGAGATTTCTGTTCTGACAACCTGACTCAACCCAACCCATTCACCATTTGAAGATTTTCATGAAATATCCAAACCGACCCGCCACATTCTACTGGCGTCAAACGCTGCGGTGCGATCATCTAATGAGGCAAGCACATGATGTTGATTCAACCTGATTTCATACCATTTATCTCGGATCACGTCTTTATACCTGAGGAATACGATTTATATTTACATTATTTGAGTATCGAATTAGCGGATGATCGAGACATTTCACTGTCAATATCAGGATTTCGCATAACAGAATCGTGTTCAGAACATGATCAACAGATGGATCATAACCCTACCCAACTCGCAGAGACTGAATGATCTTACGAATTTGAGAAATCATTGATCAGAAATATCTGGTTAAGAGATAATCTATCAGCATTGTCTCCATTATTTTAATATCATCCCATACATGGTCAATATAACCCATTACACCACAACAATCAGAAAACTCACTAACCCAATAAATTTAACTAAAAATATACCAAACTAAGATGTGTTAGAAGCATCAAACCAAGTCATGATCCAAAAAAGCACCAGAAAATTTCATCCTCAAAGTTGTTACTTGCAACATGTGGGGTGTGACATGATAAACTAACAAAAATAAACACCCCCAAACTTTGGAGATGAACATTGTCCTAAATGTCTAACAATGAGCAAAAGGAATAAAGTAAAAGAGTAATAAAGAGAGTTGGGAAAAGTGAACTCCCTTGTAGTCTGCCAATTTGAATAGGAACCTTGATTTTCAGACATTGACATTGGTGTACTACCCCTTGATATACTCTTTTGCTTCTTTGGAGCCATGAAAGTGGCTTTGACATTTTCTCAAACACTTGGTGTGCACCAACTTCCTTCACCTCAAATGCGTGAGTTTTGATTCTTCAAAACCTCCTTCAATACACGCAAATCACTCCACAATCAACAATGATCCACAAAGAACTCCAAACAAACAATTCAAGCACAAAATTTTTCTTCCATTGTAACCTCTTGATGCTTGGAATGATGGATGGAAAATTGGGGTTCAACAAAGGTAAGGTTGTGGGTCTATGATGGGTTTTCAAGCTTCAAGATGATGGGAGAGTGGATTGGGTGGAAATGTAATTTAGGATTTGAGGATGGGAAATGAATTTGAAAGTGGTTGGAAGGTAAGGGTTGGAGGGAAAGAGTAGGCAAGATAGAGTATAAAGTAGGGAAAGAAGAAAAATGGGTTTTAAAGGGTTAAAAGCCTTCGTTTTTTGTGACCGTGGTGCCGGGTCACGTCGAAATTCAAGCCAAAGACTCTCGCTTTTATCCAACTTGTTATACTTATATCTCCTTCCCATTTTAGCTCGAATTGGAAGTGTAAGGACTCGTTGGAGCTCTTTCAATGTAGAATTTTCTCATGGGCTGGGGTGAACCATTTGGAGCCTCAATCAATACAGAAAAATCAGAATGTTCAATGCTGTCCAGTGTGATGATTTCTTGACTCCTTAGGTTCTCCTTGCTTTGTCTCTTGCTCATATCACTTTCTATCCTTCAAAAGTCCTTCATGCTTATATATTCTCTCAAAATTCCTCCAATAGCAACTCCTAATGCTTCATTCATGCTTAAACTCATCTCTTGTCATCAATTTCTCCTCAAGCATGATCATGAACCTTCCAACTTTATATTTCGGGGCCTCAATTTGGTTCTTTCATCTCAAAACTCCGAATTTGATGAACATCTCCACTCCATTTTTTTTCACACTTCAAGCACTATAATTACATCAACCGTTTCAACTTCATGTCGCTCTTGCAAACTAGTCATGACAACATGTTGAGCTTCAAACTTATCTTATTCAAAACACTAACAATAAAAAGAAAACACCGCTGGAATTTTCATCCCACAGCAAAAAAACAGCAACAACAAAATAACTAAAAAAATAGAAAAAGAAAAGAGAATGGATAGAATCCTTATTACCTAGCTTAGGTTGCCTCCCAAGAAGCTGCTTCGTTTTTAGAGTCCAACTAGACTCATTGGAAAAGTACTAGTGCTTCCATTTGACCAATCATTCATCTTGGAAAGCACTTCCTCTTCATAACCATTCAGCTCAAGGATGTTTTCTTTCAGACTTTGAAGAGGGGAAAGAAACTCAAAATCCCTTTTAATTATGGCTGGTGGTTCAGCCATTCTTCAAAAACAGCCCCTCTATGTGAAGTAGATGTAAACACATTTATGCTTAAGGGGGACTGTTCAAACTTGTTCCCTTTTGATTGAAGTAAGCTGCAGAATTTTCTGCTCATGGCTCTTTCTTGCTCCGTCAAAGGTAATAATTGGTGAAGATTGAACTTTGCTTTCTCCTCACCCACAAGCAAGGTGAGCTCCCCCTTGTTGATGCCAATCCATGCTTGGCTTGAGGAAAGAAGTGGTCTCCTTAGTATATGAGAATTTTGTAGATCCCCTTCAATGCCCCAAGTCACAAAATCGATGGGGAAAGTGAATGTGTCAATCTTCACCAAAATGTTTTCAATAGCCATTACTTGACTTCCTCTCTTCAAATTCAGTTTATCCACTAATGGCTCTTCATCCTCTAAGTTGTTTAGGAGTGTCTGTTTTCAATTTCCAACTCATTTTCACCTTCTTCCACGCATTTCGCATATGAAATTTCTCGCATTGCTCAATGAGCATCCATGCATTCAATGGATTTTTCAGTATTACTAGGAGAGGTCCTAGAAAATTGATCCTGAATGCTCGGACTAAGTGTCCACCTGACCTCTCTATTTCTTTTTCAATCTAGCACTAGTGTTGACTTGGAAGGTATGTAAATCTGGGAATTTCTGCTCATGAAGACTACTCATCTTCTTGTTCTCATCAATGTCGGTAAAATTTTGCTCCTTAGCAAGAAACAACTCTTTTTCTTTTTGAAATGTGGGGGTTGAGCTCCCTTGATAAGGCAATACTCCTTGTTCCATGAGTGGGTCATTCTGAATTCTTTGATTCAAATGATGAATATGAAGTCAAGGCTTGGCTTCTATGGAGGCAATTCCATCTTCACTCTTGAATATTCCCTCCATGAGTACTCTACAAATAAGAAGAAACAAAAAGAAAAGAAAGTACAAAAATACTAATAGTAAAAATAAAATAAAAACCTAAGAAACAACTCAGAACCAAAAAATTAAAAAATTAGTGTAAAATTGCCTAAATTAGCAAATCACCTGTTCTTCAAAATGTCAACTTCCAATGAGAGAAAGTGAACCGCGCCAATCCCCGGCAACGCCGCCAAAAACTTGTTAACCAGACCAAATGATGTATACAAATTTATGACACTATTACCAAAGGACTATTGTCTAATCCCCGGCAACGGCGCCAAAAACTTGTAAAGGAGACCAAATTGATGTATATGTGAAAATATGGCCAAGGGAGTGAATGTGGTAAATACTCAAAAACTGATTTGTAACAAAAGTAAGTATACTCAAAAACTAAAATGAAAAGTATTACCAACACTCAACCCCTTTCCGCAAGTGCACGGGTCATACAAGTAATAAAGTGGACTCTGTGAGTCCGGATATCGCACTACCGAGGATCGAGGTTCTCTCTTAATTGGAATTTGATCACCCCGATTACAGGGTTTCACTATTTAGGCGACTGCTAGATGCCGAATAAAATCAATTTAATTGAAACAAAAACTGATTTAAAACTAATCCTAAAAATCCACCAAATAAACAACTACTTAATTCTAAAAGGTATGAAGAGAGTCACTGTGATGGGATACCTTATTTACAAAAACAGTTTGCATTTCCTTGAAAGCTTAAATAATTGTAAGTTGAATGCTAGATTTGTCCAAGAGCAATGTAGTATGCTCTTGGATTTCTCCATACACCATACATTTCACTAGTTAGAGGATCCATATTCCTTTCAGACAAACGGGTCTAAATATTACTTGTAAAATTTGGCACTCTTTTAAGATTTGATTGTTTTTCTTTCAATACTTCACAACCATTTCTTAGACTGAAGAATTCTGTCTCAATAGACAGGATAATGCAAGCCTTCTCCAATGTAATTGCATCTCGTCCTTCAAATCTAATAAAATTTTCTATCTCCTGATCGATTTTGCTAACACGGATCAAGATCCTTTCATCGACAGGAGAAACCTCTGATCAACTAAATTGATACATCATCTAATTAATCCTCACACCATGAGTAAATTAGTGATCTATCAAAGTAATTTTTCGGAGTTCATTAGTTCCAAGATATTAGTCTAGCATACCCCTAAGTTACCGCTCTTACTCTCGTGAATCTCCATCTCGTGTCACCTCCGAGGGCCTCCTGGAAATCGAAGATACAGCTCTTTGTGGGTATAAACTACTAATATTCGAACAATTCAATATATGAACTATACTAATTATATAAATTCAGTTTTCAAACCCACAAAATAATCGAAAAACTCGCAACCAATGTTCAACAATTAATCCCCAACCCTGAGAGGGAAACACTGTTCCATTACTGATTTCAATCATCACTAATCAAACAAAAGTAAGAAAAAATGAAGAAAGAAATCAAGAGAAAGAAGAGAAAAACCCAGATTTGAGCTTAAATTCACTACCTCAACAAGAAATAAATTGAATATCTCGGAAAGTACAACACCAAAATCTCTTCAATAGAAATAAAAATCGTCGAAAACTATTCTTAAGATCTATTAAAAATAAAAATATGCAGCAAAACTAAGAAAATGGGCAATTTAGAGAGAGAAAACCCATGAGTAGTAGAGAAAATCCGTATTTTTAGCTTCAATCCTCGGCTCGAACCTTAGTGGGAATCCGAATCTCATTATACAAGACCGAAATCCCTTTTAAAGAAACAAAAATCAGCTTCTAAAATCAAGCCTCAAATCTAAAACAAATAAAAATCTACAGAAAAACGGAAAATGGGCAGTCTAGAGAGAGAAACCCCAAGAGAGAGGCTCTCCAATCTTCCCTCTCGCTCTCTTACCTAAAAAAAAAAAAAAAACGAGTATATATGGTCCTAGGGTGAAATGGGCTTTGAAATTAGGTCAAAACTCAATTTTTCGGCCTTTTCAGTTGTCAAGAGCGCTCGGGTCACGACACGTCGCGACATCAATTTTGACATGGCACGCTCTCGCGACATCGCTGTTCCTCTATGTCGCGACATAAGTTCGCGACATCGCTTGTTCCTTTGGTCGCTTTTATGTCGCGACATCGCCGCTTACATCACTGCCTTTGGTTGCTTCTTATGTCGCGACATAAGTTCGCGACATCAGTTGTTCCTTGGTTGTTTCTATGTCGCTGGCATCGCTTCACGATATCGCTTGTTCCTTTGGTTGTCTTTGCGTCGCGACAATCGTCGCGACACTGCTCTCTCAGACAGCAATCGCTTTTCTTCTCCAACTTGTCAGCCATAACTTCGCTTTAACCTCGGATTTGGGCGCAGAGTACTCGTTGAAAGCTCTTTAAATGTAGAATGCAACCATGATGGAATTTGAACCATTTGATGTTCCATGGTACAGAAAAATCAATCTTCCCACGAAGCGCTGTGAGACTCTCGCTGACTCTTCTTGGAAATATATTGCTCATTTCTTGCCAAATCACTTGCTTTTCATCAATAATCCTACAAAACCAAGTTTAGAGGAAATTTTATGAGTTTTACATGAATATGGATATAAAATGCACAAAATAACATGTGAAATGAACTCAAAACATAGATGAGTTTTGCACTCATCAGTAAGCATACCCATATCTTGAATAATCATCAATGAAAGTGACGAAGTATTCATAACCTCCTCTTGCTTGGACATTTAAAGGTCCACATACATCAGAATGTATTAGCCTAAGAGTTTCCTTGGCTCTTTCTCCTTTTGTGGAAAATTATCTCTTTGTCAACTTTCCTTCAAGCAGGATTCACAGACTGGTAGGCTACCAACTTTTAGTTCCCTTAAAGGACCTTCATCCTTTGTTAGTCTTTCTATCTTGTTTATATTTATATGACCAAGTCGAAGGTGCCATAAGTATGTATCACCTTTATGAGAAATATTTTGCTTCTTACTCTTTGGTTCGACCACTTTGAACATTTCAGTATTTAATAGTGGTTTGCTTATAGGTCTAATAAAGTATAGACCATTGTCTAGATATCCATAACAAATATTTAAACCATTCTTTGAAATACAAACAATTTCATTATCAAAAGAATTCAATCTAGAAACATAAATTGAATTTCTTTTAAAACCAAGAATGAAATAAACATCTCTTAAAATAAGAAATTTATTTGTAGCAAATTGAAGCCTAGTTTCTCCCACGTCTCGTCGAGGCTCCTCGTCTCGGGCCCTAACGACCATGGCGTACTCTCCATCTCCAAGCTCCCTTACTCTGTGAAGGCTTTGTAAGGAAAAACACACATGACATGGCTCCCGACCCATAACCTAGGTTGAGATATCACTCTCTACTAAACATGTTTCAAGAACTAGTAAATCATATTTACCTTTTCCCTTCTTCTTTGCCTTCAATTATTCGAGATACTTGTGACAGCTTCCCTTCTAATGTCCGGGCTTGTTACAATGGAAACAATTTCCCTTGCTTTTAGTTCTAGAATTTTGAGAGTTGTTTTTCTTAGTCTTCTTGCCCTTTTTCTTTAACTTCCCTTTCGATTTCCTAGCAACCTTCAATTTCTTGCATTTCTTAGCAACATTTGCTTCTCTACTTTTACTATCATTTACAGACTCATAAGCTTGCAACTCATTCAACAATTGAGTGAAGTTGAAGGTCATTTTGTTCATGTGATAATTGTTTTTGAATTGCTGGAATTTGGGAGTAAGACTTTCAAGAATCGTGCCAACATCTATTTCTGCCCCATTCAACTCAGCTTCATGTAGATAATCAATCATTACATGCATTAAAGTTCTAGGCTTCATCTTGTGGTTCATGAACTTTTTCACAACCTCAAGACGACATTTCTCATATGGTTGTCCAAACATTCCATCCAAAGACTACACTATCTCATAGGCAGTTGTCATGTCTTCATGTAGTTTGGCGGCTAACTGTGACATGCCCACGCTTACATGAAAACATTCGCCTTGTTATTGGCTTTTACCCAACTGTCAAATGCCTCTTTTGCAGCCCTAGGTGCATTGGTAGCTGGTTCAAGAGGACACTCCCTCCAATAGCACAAATTTGTAATCGTCATTGATTAGCACCAAGTTCATATTGCTTTTCCATTTTGCATAATTTTCACTAGTCAATTTTCAAGTGATAGCAAATTGATGATCGGATTAGACATTTTGTTGAAAGGATAAATACATCAATGCATGAATAACACATATGAATTTTAAGGCATAAGAGAAAATTATTTTATACTATATGTTATGCCCAACGACAATTCAATTTTCCAAAAGAAATGTGTTGCCGAAAGGTAGGTCACAATTTTCTAAAATTGAATTGAAACATTTTCCAACCAATAAATGTTTTATCAAAAATATCTCATACTTTTCAACATTTATTGATTATCATTTTCAGGTCAAGATACAATTAACCAATTAATTGTTTCTATATGAGTGTGACCCATCGTTTCAAACTTTATTGATTTTACTCTTAAAAACGCCGCCATAGGGTAGGTTATTTTTAAGAGATCAACCTAAACATCTTATCTCTAGAAGACAAATTTTAGCATAATATTAATGGACACCCTCTGTAGGAAGGACGTATTCATAGTGTCTCGATGCGCCAATTAAATTATACATATATTATGTCAACAACGAAGACCCATGGGTTAAATTGTCATTTATACTGCTCCCACTCATTATTTTCAAATAACCATTTAAAATATCTCATATTTTAAATTTATAAGTAAAATTAAAACCATTTTAATTTTAATTTTAATTAATATATATATATATATATTATAAAAATATAATATTTTCATAAAATTGCATTTGCAATTTAATTCCAAAATTAATTCTCATTAAATTTATTTTCAGGCACTTACAATATTAAAATAAAATTAATATTATGTGTGTTCATACATGTATATTATGCATGTTCATACATATATATATTATGCATGTTCATACATACATATATATATATATATATAACTTGTAAATAAATAAACGGCATGTGAAATGAACTTGGACCGAGTGTCTTTAGATATTTCTAATTACAACCCAACCAAAAATGAATAAATAAATAAATTTTGGGTCTTCATTCCTTCATTATGATAGATTCTTCTTATAGTAACACAAATAAGTTGATCATGCTATTTGCTAATGCACTAGCCTCCTCCTTTTGCGTAGCCCATGTGGTCATGAGTTCCATTCCCTTCAACTACCATTTTTAATTTATGTGTCAAACACACATAACAAAAAATTGGAATTTAACTTTTAAATTCCTACATACAAAGTGGAACCTTTCCAAAGAAATTTCTCCTCATAATAAAATAAAAATTACATACGATTATCATCACATAAGGATCTAATAAAATTTAATAAAACTTAATCCAAAGACACCGGTCAAAGCCATTATCCATACATTCACAACCACGATTATCTCATAATCAATAAACAAAAACAATGCAGTGTCTACCCATGATTATCTCATATTCAATATGTGCGGACATTCATAATTAATATATAATTTATAGAAAAATTAATTAAAAAATGATTATCTAATAATAAGATAATCAAAATATTAATTATTATTTGATATAATCAAATAAAATAAAATAAACAACAGAATCATAACAATAATCGCTAAGATCGTATGCGAAACAAAAATTGTTTTATCATCACTATAAATTTTATTAATCACATGCTTAAATATGTTTTTAATTGATTGCTATGGATACTCACCTGAAAATTTCGCAATGAATGGTAAAGATCTTTCAATTTCTAGAAACACAAATCTTTAATCTGAAACCAAAGAATCGATCAAATAGACTATGTGTGGGCACAAATCGATCAAAACTTTTCATCTCTTTCTTCTTCATAAATCCCACGTTTCTACTAAGTCAAGTTTCATTTCAAATCTTAAATATTTAATTTGAATTGGACACACCCAATTACTTTTACTCTTTTGTCAAGCCGACAAAAACACTTTACGTTATCTTCCCCTCCAAACTCAACATCCTCAAAGAATCTTGCATTTCCAGTCTCAAAAAATGATCTAATAGTGGGATTATAAAATTTAAAGCCCCGAGAGCTGCCTCGGGCATAAATCCGCCAACAAAGAGCATTTAACTATTCTTTCATTCAATTTCTTTTCATTCGGGGCCTATAAGGCCGTGGCCCGAGCCGGACAACCCCAAACATGTAAGTGCCTAATGCTAGGCTTCTTTCCAGTCCACAACTCATAAGGGGTTTTAGCTATTGCTTTACTTGGTACCCTGTTAAGAATGTACACTGCAGTCTTAAGTGCTTCTCCCCAAAGCGATTCAGGTAAAGAAGAATGACTAATCATACTTCTCACCATGTCCCGAAGTGTTCGATTGCCTCCGCAACACCATTCATGCTAGGCTTACTCCGACATCATTATGACAATCCCCACATTCCTTTGTGAAGATAGTTGAAAGGTCCTAGACGCAGCCCTCTTGACATCATATCTACCATAGTACTCACTCACCACTACCGACGGATGTTTTTAATCTTCGCTAAGTCGAGTTCAACTTCATTAAAAGACTTGAACACGCCCAAAGCTCGATCTCTCATGAATCAAATTATAGGCACTCCATACCTTGAATAGTCATCTATGAACGTAATAAAATACCGTTGACCATTCCAAGAAGCTATGGGGAATGGCCCACATATATCGATATGAATTAGTTCTAAGACATCTGTACATCTATTGGCACCTAATTTCTTTTTCTCTATTTGTTTCCCTTTAATGCACTCAATGCAAACTTGAAAATCTGTCATATCGAGTGAATCAAGAATGTCATCTGACACAAGTCTTTGAATTCTCTGTTTAGAGATATGGCCTAATCGCTTGTGCCATAACATTACAGAATCCTTATCAATTAATTTACGTTTTGTTCCACGTATACTTGTATACAAGGTTTCATTAAATGAGGCAACAAAATATTCAACAAATAAAGGTTGTCATGCATAGATAAAAAACCAGTACCAATTACATTTGAATTTAAAGAAAGATTAAATTTCGAATTTCCAAATGAACAATAATATCCAGATTTGTCCAATACAGAAATTGAAATCAATTCCGCTTCAAAGGACTCGTGACAACATGTTGGTCCTTTAAATCTAAATAAACACCAGTTTTTAATAACAACCTAAATGTCCCTATTGCCTCTACTTTCGCCGTTTTGCCATCACCCACATAGATGAATCTTTCATAATCATTTGGCGGTCGGCTCCAAAGACAACCTTGTAAGGAAATACTTACATGAGTAGTAGCACCAGAATCTACCCACCAAGTATGACTAGGTACAGAAGTTAAATTAACTTCAGAACAAACTATAGTGAGAAGAGTACCTTTCTTAATATGCCAAGCAACATATTTAGGACACTCTTTCTTGAAGTGGCCCGCTTTCTTACAGAAATAGCAAGTGACTTCCTTATCTTGCGTCTTTCCTTTCTTCTGCTTGGATATACCTTCTGCAGTGTCTTTGTTAGAGTCTTTAGCTCTCTTCCTTTTCTTCTTCTGAGAAGTTAATGCTAAATGAGCACTTTCTGTCTTATCTTTCTTTATCCTTTCCTCTTCTTGCACACAATGAGAAATAAGCTCATTCAAAGTCCATTTATCCTTTTGAGTATTATAACTCACAATGAACTGACTGAATTGTGCAGGAAGAGATATAAGAACTAAATGCACAAGCAAGTCATCAGACAATTGTAACTTAAGTGCTTTTAGTTTTCCGGCAATGTTAGACATTTCCATTATGTACTCCCTTATGTTCTCCTTGTTTGTGTATTTCATGCCAACAAGTTTTCTTAAAAGAGTACTTGTTTCCGCCTTTTCATTTTTAGCAAAGACTTGCTCTATATCAAGAAGAAATTTCGTAGCATTAACGCTCTCATTGATAGAGCCCCAAACGCTTCTGGAATGAAGCGTTTCATAAGCATTAGACTCAAGCGATTGGATCGTTCCTACTTCTCAATATTAGCCTCATTGAGGTTTTCCGGAGTAGAAGTAGGGCGTTCCACTCTTAATGCTAGGTCTAATTCCATACAACCGAGAACAATTTCTACGTTCTCTTTCCAAATCTTGAAATTGCTCCCGTTGAGCATGGGAATTCCATTAACTTGAGCAGATAGATTTGCAGCATTAGCAAGAGCTGAATAGAGAATAAGAAACAAATAAGCATGCTCACATAAGTTCCAAAACCAAATCAAAAATAAAAATAAAAATAAATTCAAATGCAAGGAAAAATCCCATCCTTAAGATTCAAGACCGATTAATGTTCGGTTTTGACAAAACATTAACTCGTAATTGATGTCTTGTCAGGAAAATGATCAAACACTGGCACAATCTGATTGTCAACAATGAATATTCCTTTGGGTATATTCATCATTCACATGTGAAACCAAATGCTCATCACATGTTTATCACCACGGGTGTATATGTAAATTGGTCAAATATTAATTTTCCTTTAGGCCAATTAATATTCACATGATATGCTCTACACTACTGTCTACATTTTGAATCAAATTAACTTTCACAAGAGAGGTCACTTTGGTGACATGTTGCTATAATTAATTCAAGTCAAGAATGTATAAATATACACAAGATTTGAATTTAAAAATACACCAAATGTTTATATATGTGTATGTAATTTAGAGGAACAACATAAAAATATTAAAACACTTACTTTATTCCCCATTTTAAGAGTTCTCTGAATCCAAACAAAATGGGCACATAAGATGAAAATTCAACCAGAAATGTTTTAGAATCATGAAGTCCTAGCAAATTATCTAGTTCTGTTGCCAAATATCCGGTATGCATCACAACCACTTATGATTGGGTATGCATCACAACCACTTATGATTGCAATATTTAATAATTAACAAAGGACTTCAAAATTCTAATATCAATATGTGTTACCATAAAATTGTGGGTTAGTGTTTTGATCCAACACACCCCAAGTAATATCTCGTGATATTGAATCCATTCATATAAATGTAATTAAAACTATTATGGTGCATGTCTAGGAGAGCATGATTGAATTCACGACCATTTTAAACTTCATATACCGCTTTATAATTTAAGTATAAAACGGCATTTTCTGCACACCATTTTTATACTCTAAGTTTATACCGCTTTTATAAACTTCATAAAATTTCATATACCGCTTTATACTGTAAGTTTTATACTGTATATTATTTAATTAAAACTTCATGATTGGAATTAAAAATATAACCTATTCTCCACACATTCTCCGCATAATTCATTTTCCGTAAAACGATATTTTAAAACTCGTACACCTCATTTCTTTATAAACAAAATGCTTTTCACGTCTTATTCACACAAATATTTTCCGAAACCACCATTCCTTTTCCAAAATAGTGGTACAAAACATTCGCAATCGTATTATTCTCGTATAGTGGTACTAATATATATATATATATATATATATATATATATATATATATATATATATATATATATATATATATTTTAGGTATGATTGGTTTCGTATTTCGGTGTGTTAAGCATTTGCAAGAAAAATAAGGGTGTCTCGAAAAGAAACATTCCTTTTCACGTTGCAAAGAAACACGCTAAAAACCGAAGAAAACCTTATGCAATTATTCAACCACTTCATATATACAAATCAAACTGAACTTGACAAAGGAATATCATCACTTAAAACCCTTGAATCGTGAAGAAGATCAAAACCCGAAACCACATAATTCTAATGATCAAAACATATACTCACGATACCACTTGTGAAAAGCTAAACTGATCAAACCCTAAGATCAACAATGCATAATCATTAAGAATTATAAACATTTATACATGAAAGCATACCTGAATCCATTGGAGATGAGTGAACCTAAATCAACAAGATTGGTATTAGCCTTCCAAATTCCAACGCAGTCCTAGAGAGAGTTTCCTCAATTTCTCTCTTTTCTTTCTAAATGAATGGGTGATTACAGAAAAAGGAACAGCTTTGTATTTGGGGACCAAGACCCCTATTATGTTAGGGAAGTGATGCTTCACCAAGCGTCACTTCTCTATTATTGTTTTCTATTTTAGCCCATTAACAAAACAGAAAAACAAAATGTCTCTACACATTATTTGAGGACCACATCTTAACCTTGATGCATAAAAGCCTATGAAATATAAAAAATGATAGATCACTTAAAATAAAGGCTTAAAATATTATTTGGATGCACAACACATAATAGTTACATATAAGCCCACTAATGGGTTAAATAATCCAACATGCATTTCATTGTAATTGTCGCTATTTGATCCAGTGAAGCAAACGAGATCTTAATATTCCGCTGTAATTCTTTCTCTGGTAAGTATCCATTATCTCTATAATTTATTTTCAACATTGGTATCAGAGCTTCTTCATGTTTGCTTTCTGGATTTCATGTTTGCAGTGAAATCAACATCTTTGTTTCTACATGCATTTGATCTTGAAAATATGGGAGTGACCTTGATGCGCAGTGAAGGACCTAGACAATGACTAAAATTTTTTTTGGCAAAATAATTTTTCTCTTGTGAAATCTTATAAGAAATCGGACCTTGTGCAAGACTGGGCTTTTCATTCAGTAAATGATGAAAGCCATAAGCAACTTGGGCATCCATGCCTATGGAGAAATAATTATAAAGGACTCCCTCATAGTGAATCACTTTCTCTGGTAACTGACTCTCTACATCTAGACCCTTAAACTAGGGTCACTCATGCAAGGAGTGAAGAACCAACCTTGAGTGCAACTGTACCCAGAGTAGATTATCTTATACTTGTCTCGCAGTGCATTATTTTTTGCATTACTTGTTTTACATCTACCGAACCCAGAACAATGACTCCAAATCATGAAATTCCACGAAAATTGGCCTAAGTGCCGAACGAGACAAGTGGGATCGATTTGCTTTTCTCACAGTATATCTGAGCGGTTTTAAGAATATAATATATATATATATATAAAGCTGACGGTTTAAAAGTATTTTTATATATATAAATAATAATAATAATAATAATAATAATAATAATATACAAGTTTTTTTATTTGTATATTTTAGTAAAGAAAATGAATTAGTATTATTTTATCAAAATAAGTGATAAAATAATATACTAATAATTGTTTAAATTAAAATTATATGATTTACAATTGGTTAGTTGGACATTATTTTTGTGACTCCTTCTTTGTGCAATTATTATTTTGGGTGAATTTATTGATTTTTTTTTACGTATATAATACGAAGCATAATCAGTTAGACTCATTCGCACACCCATGAGTCATACGGACTTATGCGCAAGATTAGAAGTCATTAGAGTGAAGTGGAGCTCAAAATCCTCGACCCTAATCCGGTTTTAAGGAAGACTTTGTACATCTTGTGAATTATATAATCAAGCTTCATGAAAAAGTTCAAGAATTGATTTGGGCAGGAGAATTAAAGATGAGTTTGAATTGGATGAAATTGAAGGTTTTAAGAAATACTTTACCAACAGATTACCAAAAAGGCATTCTAGATTCCTTATTAGATAAGAAAATAAAGGTAAACAAACAGTACAACTTTGTTGTTCACAAGTTTGTATTGGTCTACTTGAAAAGTCTAAATGTGAAAAGAGACAGTTCGGGAAATTCTACAGCAAAATTACTCACTTAATCTTCTGGTAGAAAAATAAGCCAGATTCGTTTCTGAGAGCTAAATAATAGATTCATTAGCTCACTTCAGTTACGTTCGGACGTTTGTAAAATATTATGGATGTTTAATATTCATTGCTTGTAGTTGTTTGATATTTTTATATATATATATATATATATATATATATATATATATATATATATATATATATATATATATATATATATACTATATATATATATATATATATATAATATAATATAATGTAATATAAATATTCAATTTATTTCTAGCAATTTTGAGTTTGTTTTCATATTTGTGATTTATATTAGATTTTATGATAATTTATTACTTGAAATTGCATGTTTTGATAATTGTCTTGTATACCTTGCCTAATGAATTGACTTAGTGATAGTCTCACATTAGGGATTTAGAGGATGATTGGAAACGTAGTGACCTTTTGATTCTAAAACCTACATGTGAGTTATTTCTAATGCGATTAATTAGAGACTATGTAGATATATGTGTATGGATGAAACGCATTAATCTTGTGCAATTTATGTCTTCTGCAGTAGAACTTAGTGTTTCACCACAACCATGATATCTTACCATCCAAAAAAGGAAACATTATCATTGAGCTTAACAAAGATTGAAAAACCTAAATGCATTGATAATTATGAGATTTAGACATGAAGATTCAATATGTCTTTGGAAGGCGAAAGATCTTGAGGTACTCACCGATATTGGCATCTTGGATGAGCGAGGCGGGGAATACGACCAACTAAAAGGGATCGGGGCTTATGAAGCTTGGAGCGAAAAGGAATTCTCTAGCTCGCATAACGTTGCTCAACGTATGGAAAGATATCATGCGGGTGAAATAATGACTTGGCAATGGACATGTAGTGCTTTAAAGAATAGGATTTGAGTGCTACATGTTGGCGAACTCTCGGATCACTCGCGATCAAATTTGGCACCTGCAAAAGAAATCGGATCATTCAATGAAAAAACATTTATGTGAGATGTCAAATATGATTTGTAGAGTCAGTTCTTAGATCGTAATATGTTGACAGCGACAAATAAAAGTCAATGTAGTATTGCTCATGCCTGAGTCTTAGGAGCATATGAAGATACATTTGACCCACAATGAAAATATCAAGACAACTGGATGATAGCAGGGTGCGCCATCTTGAGCTAAGAAGAAAGAAGAATTGAATCTTCAGACTTAATACAAATGTGTATATGGCTGAATCTAGCTCGAGAAAACATGGGTGAAAGCGCAAGTATCAAAGGTGGGTTCAAGACAAAAGCAAGGAAAGAAGCTCATTTCGGCCAAGAGTATGTAGTGGCTGACTCCAACACGGGAAGGGAAAGCGTTCTTTCAAGGAAAACGGCCAGATCAAGTGCTTCTATTGTAATGCGGGCATTTGCAGGGTGTACAACCTAAGAAGGTATTTGGCTATACTAAAGTTGGTATGAACTGCGTAGCTAGTTATGTTTTCTAACGGATACATATCCTTTGTGGATTAGCAGACTCAGGGCAGCAGGACCATGCTTGAGGATAGAGAGACCTTAAAGTGGGGATTTGTGAGATACCACATGGAGCAACGTGGATCTATGTGGGGAAACAATCTGAGTTACGGAGTTCGAGAGATAGGCACATGCAAGTTGGTCTTGCGCGGTGGCGAACTTTACTATTATGATGTTCTCCTATGCTCACCAGATTTGTCGAAATTTAATTTCAGTGTTGGTTATGTTAAAACTAGGTTTTAATATGTATCTTGCTAAGAACAATATTGAATTGTCTCTAGGAACTAATCATTATGGATCTGGTTATGTATTGAATGGTTTTATTGTCATGGATACTGATTATTATGAATGTAATTTGAGTTATTCTATGATAACGTCTTCACATAATTATGAGATTGATGTGAATTTATGGCATGCTCGGCTTAGCCATATTAGTCAAAATCGAATAGATGAAATTTAGTTAAACAAGGGCTCTTTGCCTAATTATGACAAAGTAGATTTGTTTTACTTGTGAGCCTTTGCTGGGTGGTCAAAGTACCGGAAAACCATTTGGTAAAGGAACCCGAGACGGAGACTTCCCTCTTGCAATTGGTCCATTCAGAGCATATGTGGTCGATGAATGTGAGAAGCGAGGCATAGGGCTTATTATTTCATCACGTTCTGAGATGATTATACTTGCTTCGGTATTGTATATTTGATAAATCATAAATCGAAACAATAAATTTAACAAAGCTATATGAGCTTAGTTGAGAATCAATTAGATAGAAAAATTAAAGCATTAAGAGCCGTCGAGGTCGTGAATATTTGTCGTCGGTTTAGACAACTATGTGATGAAAAAGAATTCGCATCAGTTGACTATTCAGAACTCCTGACAAAATGGTGTTGCGGAAAGAAGAAATAGAAACGCTCCTTGAAATGGATTAGGTCTATGATAGCCTGGGAAAATTTGTCAATCACTTTTGGGGTGTACACTATTAAGCTGCCACAATTTATCCATAGCCGTGTGCTAACAAGTCGATTCACTACTCCATATGAGTTATGGACAAGCGGCTTGACCTAAGTGTTTTCAGACCTTGGGGATGTACGGCTATAATTTCTTAATACACCTGCACCCACATGGTAAACTAGGTGCCCGGGGAAAGAAATGTATCTTTATAAGATACTCAGAACATTCGAAAGGGTATGTGTTTTGGTGAACCGATAGTGGGAGTCTCACGGAATTTGAATCACGAGATGTCACATTCTTAGGAGATGATTTTCCTCGACAAGGTGATATCAATAAAGACTTGTCTTTCTATGAGACCATAGTTTTGGTGATCCAAGACTCCTTCATTCGAGTGGGATATTTTAGGAAATATGTTTCCAACTCCAGAGTGCGGTATAATGATCTTGATCAAAATAGAAGTAATCGAATGGGAATTACTCAAACATTAAATGATCACGGAATTAGTGAGCAATTTGGGGATAATAGAGGAATCTGTTCTTCTAAGGAACTAAATTCGCGACGTAGTGAGTAGACAAGGCATTCCCGTCGTCGTTTAGCATTGAGGGTGAGTGAAGTATACCTTGTATTACACAAGATAGAAGATGGGCAAAGGAGGATATCCACGGAAGGCTCTCTGGAATGATAAGGAAAGCGGACAAAAGCAATGGAAGAAGAAATGGAGTCTCTATAAGATAAAATCAAGTTTGAGAACTTGTTGATCCTTGAAGAGACGCAAGGCCATTGGGGAATAAATGGGTTCTCAAAATAAAGTGTAAAGAGTAGTGGCACAATTGATAAATATAAGGCTAGTAGTAGCGAAAGACTCTTGCCTGGCCAGGAAAGAATAGATTATGAGGAAACTTTCTCTGTTGCGAATTCACTAATTCGTTTGATACTAGCTATTTGCAGTGTGGATCTTGGGTATCAAATGGATGTAAAGCGGCATTTCTAAATGGTGATTTAGAGGAAATCTACATGCGCTGACACAGTAGGTTTTGCGAAAGGCGAAAAAATAAAGTTTGTAGACTTTGATCCATACTCATGGCCTGCTTGAGTCTTAGAACAAATGGTATATTCGTTTCCATAATCTGATCATATTAAATGGTTTTATAATGATTGACGGGCATTGTGTATATATAAAAAGATCCATGGACAGTTTATAATTATGTCATTATATGTTGATGATATACTTATATTTGGTAATAGCAGTATGTCCAATGAAATTAAAGGATGGTTATCATCCAATTTCGAGATGAAAGATATGGGTGAAAGTGCTTATATTCTTGGGTTAGAATCTCTGGTCGTTCAAAGAAATTATTGTCTACATCACGAGTCGTACATCAATAAGATCCTTGAGCGATTCCAAATCGTGTTCCAAACCCGTCGATACTCCTATTGCTAAAGGTGAAGGTGCTTAAGAAGAATGTGTCCTAAAACTCCGCAAAGAAGAAGAGTACATGAGGAAAGTTCCCTATATGAAGTCGGTTGGAAGTCGATGTATGCATGATGTATCTGAGAGACCTGATATTTGCTTTGTTTGTTGGCATGGTAAGCCGAATATTGAAAAATTAACCCAGGGATGATTACATTTGAAAGCAATTAAAAAGGATACTAAGGTATCTAAAAGGAGCTACTTATTCATTTGTATTTACAAAGGAATGATCTGCAATTGAAAGGCTACACTGATGTTGATTGGGGAGGAGACTTAGATGAGAGAAAGTCTACCTCTAGGTACATCTTCTTACTCAACAATGGCGCTATATCATGGAGTAGTAAGAAGCAATCCTGCATAGCCTTGTCCTGATGGAAGCTGAATTGTAGCTTTTAATTGCGATTACGAAGCATTGTGGCTCAAGCTTTTTGATCACTTGGGAGTAAATGCTAAAAGTCTTGATTCGGTCTTAGTGAAATTTATTGATAGTCAGCTGACAATATCATACCTGAAAGGACCTTTAAGTATCATGGCAAAATAAACATGCACATAGATATAAAAAGTATAACTTTGTAAAAGACATGGTTGCACACAAGAAGGTGAACATGAAGTATATCCCTACGCGTGAAATGGTTGCAGATCCCTTGACAAAACCGATTCCTCGAGATATATTTATAAAGCATGTGAAATCTCAAGGATTGCGTAGAATATGATATACTTATTGTAATGTTTCCCAACAATGTTCATATTGTATTAATGTTCAAATAATAAATATGTTTGTTATAAGCCTACACATATGTGTGAGTGTTTAATTTTAGTAATACACTCTCGATTTATTGAAAAGTATGTTTGGACCGAGATAAAGAAGTTAGCCTCTCACACGGGTAATCAGCTTCTCATTAATTTTAGTAGTTGATGAGAGAGATGAGACAATTTTAAGCTTATTATCTAAGTGATAATTGAGCCAAACTTAAATATGAATGTAAGCCTTGTTAACAAACAAGATGAGATCTTATTAAAGTTGTAAATTGAATTAATAAAAAAAAAAATTCACTTTATCTGTCTATGTTTGCAGGATATGAGTTCTAATGAACATAGAAAGAAGTAGACAAGAGAACTGAGTTGGACATTAAGAATGTAAGACCATTATGCTGTCTGGTATTAATACATTACATAAAGACATACACTCCATGGGAAAGGAGAAAATACCGTAGCACGTGTTTCATACCATGTGTACAAGTGCCAATAATATAGGTAATCAAAGCTTTCGGATCTCAGCTTTGATGTGTGAGACCTTTAAGGAATAGAGCCTTATATTTATACCCTTATGACTCTATTCTAATTCTTAGAGGGCTTAATTTTAATACTTGCTATTTTAAAGTGTTACAAAGGACTATAGAGATTTGATCTACTTTGGGCACTGCGGAAAGCAAATTAAATTAAAGAGATTTGAAAAGCAGGAAGATCATTAAGCGTATCATTTGTTTGTATTCACCGGTATACCAATTATAGAGTGTCTATAATTGTGAATACGATATATGATATATAAGATTGAGATCGTTTAGAGACTTGAATGTGATAAATGATCTAAGGGTGCGCATACTTAGAATCTACTCATGATCTTTTTGTTTAATAGAAGCTATATATTCCTAACGGATGTATAGCAGAGCTCTCAGTATGCGGTCACACGATCTATTTTTCTAGTATGAATTGACGAGAGTATAAGAGATGATGTTCTCTTGCAAGATGTGAGGAGAGCATGGATCCCATTTGATG
This sequence comes from Tetrastigma voinierianum, assembly GCA_016808115.1. Lineage (NCBI taxonomy): Eukaryota > Viridiplantae > Streptophyta > Magnoliopsida > Vitales > Vitaceae > Tetrastigma > Tetrastigma voinierianum. The sequence goes on from JAEQBH010003258.1 coordinate 183,737, forward strand.
AGTGGGAGATGTTGGATTTTGGGATTGGGTAAGCCCAAAATGGGTCCATGACCCAACTTGATTTTTTGAATTAACAAGCGATTAAAAGGAAGTTAACAAAGTTAACAAAAAAAGAAAAGAAATAAAGAAGAAAATTTCTCTCATAAGAAGATAATCAAAAAAAAATCAGAAAACTCACTGCACTCTCTCATCTCTACCAAAACAAGAAGAAATTTAGATTGTGAAAAAAAAGTGGCATTTCATTGTAATTGTCGCTATTTGATCCAGTGAAGCAAACAAGATCTTAATATTCCGCTGTAATTCTTTCTTTGGTAAGTATCCATTATCTCTATAATTTATTTTCAACACAAACATTAGAGAAAGAAACTTTTGCTTGATATAAATATCAAGGTTCAAACTAATCATTCAAAATTAGGCAGAGAGAGAGAGAGTACCAGGAGAAATCAGCTAAACTAGAGTTGCAGCAGCAACTTCTCTTCAGAGTCTCTTCAAACGTAGGTCTGAGAAGTTCAAAAAAACATTAGAGAAAGATAGTTTTGATTTATAGAAATATCAAAGTTCAATTGATCATGCAAATTTTTAGGAAATTAAAATTATCTATAAGCGAATAGCCTTAGATCTTTTGAGAGGAGTAGAGAGAGTCAGCTTCTTCTAGTTTACATAGATTTGTACATCAAATATTGCAGAATTCAAACTAAACACTCGTTGATTTACATCAGCTTCATAACATAAAAGAGAAAGTCAGAAAATTTAAAGTTTAGATTTACAGAAATCTGCAGAATTCAAACAGGTGTTCAAAATTTCATGAGAACTAGGCTGATTTTCAAGAGAAACTAGCAAGAGTTGGAAAGACAGATTACCAATAGAAGTCAGCCGATGGAGAGTTGCAGCAGCAACTAGGCGGAGACTTCTCTCTCCACACTCTCTTCAAACAACTCCTGAAGTTCAAGCATATCTCAAATCATATTAGCACTGCATAGTTTTGTAAAGCAAACATTAGAGAAACAGAATTCTAAGGTTCAAAATAATCATTCAAACTTATAATTCATTCAAAATCCGTAAAGCTTTTGAGAGAGTAGAAAGAGTCTGCTTCTTCTAGTTAGATTTCGACATCAAATAGTGCAGAATTCAAACCAAACACATTCATTGACTAGAAAACTTTGCTTCATCACATTAAAGAGTAAATTCAAACTTCAGATTTACAGATAAATGTGCAAAATCCAAACAGAGTGTTCAAAAATTCATGAAATTGAAGCTGATTTTTCCAGAGTTACTTGAAAAGAGAGAATACCAGAGAAATCACTCGTAAGAAAGCTGAAGCAGCAGCGAAAAGTGTAGGACTTCTCTCTCTACATTCTCTTCCCTTCCTCCTCGAAACCAACCGCAGGACAAAGCGGGCTCTGTGTCCTACGGGAAGTTCAAGCAATATTTATAGCCAGTGGGAAGGCTTTTGGGGGTTCAAAGGCGTGGGTGAGAGGCACGGATCCCTTGCGACGGTGCGATTTAATTTTTATGACTAGTAGGATTAATCCTAACCATTAAATCAGAAGTCTGGGTGAGGGCATGGATCCTCTGCGTGCAGGTGCAACACGATTCACGGCATTATGCATAAGATTTTGACATATCAGTGGAATCGAAAAAGTATTAATCCCTCTGACAGCTAAAATGTGCTCTAAGAACATAACAATTACACATTGTTCTAGAAGTTTTCAAATCTTTTTAAAATTATTTTTATTTACTAAATTTAATAATAAAAAAAAACTATAAGTTATAAATCAGATGCATTTTCAGTTAAATAATGAATGAAAAATTTATATTGAGAAGTTCAAGCTTCACTATTTATGGCCGCGGGAAAGGCTTTGGGGGTTTAAAAGCGTGGGTGAGAGAACACAGGATCCCTGCGGCGGTGCGCTAATTTCATGTGACTCGTAGGATTAATCCTAACCGTTAAATCAGAAGTTTGGGTGAGGGCCTAGATCCTCTGCGTGCAGGTGCAACACGATTCGCGGCATTATGCATAAGATTTTGACACGTCAGCAAAATCGAAAAAGTATTAATCCTGCTAGATTATTTCTTCATTTTCTAGAAATATCCTTACAACCGCTAAAATGCACTCTAAGAACATGACAATTACATTGTTCTAGAAGTTTTCAAATCTTTTTAAAATTATTTTTATTTACTAAATTTAATAATAAAAAAAAACTATAAGTTATAAATCGATGCATTTTCAGTTAAATAATGAATGAAAAATTTATCTGAGAAGTTCAAGCAGCTATTTATGGCAGCGGGAATGTTTAGGTGTTCAAAGCGTGGGTGAAAGCTGGATCCCCTGTGACATAAAGTGTAGCTTTAATTTTCATGACTCGTAGGTTAATCCCTAGCAGATTAAATCGAGTACAGGTGAGGGCTGGATCCCTCCGCGTCTGCAGGAGTGCAGCAGCGGCATTATGCATAAGATTTTGACATGTCTGCGGAATCAAAAAAGTATTAATCCCATCAGATTATTTCTTCATTTTCTAGAAATATCCTTACAACTGCTAAAATTAAGAACATGACAATTACATTGTTCTAGAAGTTTTAAAATTATTTTTATTTACTAAATTTAATAAAATAAAATAAAAAACTATAAGCTATAAATCAGATGCATTTTCCGATTAAATAATGGACGAAAAAATTTATCTCAAATTAAGATGATCTAAAATGAACTTTCTATTGGAATTATTTAAAATTATTTTTGAACCATTTATATTTATTTATATATAAAGAAAATAAATATTTTATTGTTACATAAATTTGCACTCATCAAATCAAAGTTATTAAGATTATTAAAACATTTATTACCTACTTCTAGTCATAGTTTTCACTTTCTTTGGTTTTTGTTCTCTATTTTCTTTTCTTGCTTCATATTTTCTGAACATAAAAAACAGATATTTCCTTTCGCGCTGCTGAGCATAAAATGTAATTCTTGTGGTGCTAAATAGGGCCTCACTTCTCATTTATTTGATTATTGAGGATGCTTTGAAGCTGGAACATGTCACAATTTGTTAATATTTCTTGACTATACTTTAGATATAACCTCCCAAAAAGGTGGCCTCTTCTCCTATGCTACTGCACATCAAAGGCCTCTGTAGGTTAAGGACTATGGAATTTTCACATTTCTTAAGTATACATTTTTTTAACAAATTTTAAACATGCCATGTCTTCGGATCACCCTATGGAAGTTGAACCACACAATTTTCAGGAGAGGTTTTTGATGGTTTGAAGCATTAGGTTTTGTGATTTTGATGCCTTTCTCATCCATGATCACCTGGGCCTCCTTTTATATGGTTTTTGTGCTCATTTATTGGATTATTGCATACGTAACATTTAGTCTGAGCTAGAGAAGAACCAGAAGCCTCAGATTTTGAAATCTGTCCACCATTATGAACGTAATTTAAAATTATGATCCCTGATCATCTTGTTAGTGTAGTGTTTATTTTGTTATGCTTGATGATCATTTTGGTGAATGAATGCCGCCCATTCGTTATGTTCCTTGTAATATAACATACAAATGGCAGTCTTTTGTTTCTAGGTAATGATTGAATTGTAACCTTCATTAGTTGTACCCCTGTTTTTAGAGGAGTTCCACTATCAATTTTACAACTTAATTGGTCAGTGGTTTGCTATTACCCACATGAATTTTTTGTAGAATGGGTCTTGTAAACACTTGTCATAGGTAGGGGTTTAACTCCTTGTTAAAGGAAATCCTCTTCCTTCCTCTGTACTTCTGTTTATTTCTTATTAATATACTACTCTGTTTGTATCTGCTAAAAAAAAACAAGTTGGCTTCAATCTGATCGTAATTGCAATTATGGATCTCATATTTGCTTTAGTGAATGACCTTCAATATTGTTAGGGAGTTGTTATGAGTTTTAGGAATTTTGACATAATGGAATAGCATTGTATGGCAATGGAGTCTTTTCTTTATGCATGCAGGAGGAGATGAGAGATGCACGTGAAGAATGTTACTATCCATAATGCTCCTATCTTATCTATAAATGCTGGGGAACAATGGTTAGGGATTGGAGCAGCTGATAATTCTATGTCTCTCTTTCATCGGCCTCAAGAAAGACTAGGTGGTTTGTGTGGGTACCATGGGCTCGGGTTCGGATCCCAGTAGGCGACAGGGCCACAATGGGGCTGACCTAAAGCTTGATCAGCCCGAGGCCCCGGTGAATAAGCCCGAGGCGCCGGGGCCACCTTCACTCAAGTTGCTCGGGTGCCCGGGCGACTCTTTGCCCGAATGCCTCCTTTCTCGATTGGCGACTTTACCAAACGAAACTGCCAACCGGCTCTCCATGATATAAGTATATGTTCTCCCAAGAATCAGTCACCCCACCTCCAACGGAATAGGAAGGCATTCCCAACAGCAGCCCGTTCGGAAAAACGGTTACATAAAAAGAAGAACAAGTCATCTTTCTCGAAATGAGAGCCACCTTCCCCTACTTTTATGGGAAGAAATCGTCCACTCTCCATGAAAGGTGGATCATTTCTCTCATAAAAGAAGAAAAGAATCACGCCGTCGAGATGCGACATTCTTGATTGAGATGACTGCTATTCTGACTCACAGTCTTCCAAAAAAGCTAACTTTGCCATCGGAGGGACGACGGAACACCACCGTCGTCTTGTTGTTTGTTTTGAAGGTTGTAGCCAATTGGTGAATGCCCCGACGATCCATTGACTCTGAGAATTCCGGAGACTACAATTGGCGCCGTCTGTGGGAAACGCCGAGCAAGAAATCTCAGAGGCGATACGTGAGAGCTTGGGTACACCCGCTCCTAGGTGATCTCCCGATCTCCGAAGCCTTGGCTAATCTCTAACATCCCACCGGACCGTCGGAACTCACCATCATGTCAATGATCGGCCAAACCATCCCCCACAGACCGGTTCCTCCTGCGGCGCGAGATGGAGAGCAAGACAGAGGAGCGGGCTAGGCCAGATGGCGGGTTGCCGCAGAACACGAGTAGGTGCGGGAGGGTGTGGGTGCTGCGGGCAGGTTGGGACCCCGAGCCCGAGGGCCGAGACCACGGGGGACCTCCCGCCCACTTCTCCCGTCTACGTCAGGCAAAGCGAAGGTTGTTGTACGAGACTGACATTGACTACTGCATTGGATGGCAAGTTGTCCTGCCCTGACTCGGCTCCCACCGCCGTTCACCATCCTGCGACGCCCGCGGAAGCCAATCAGAAAAAGGCCCTCGCGCTATCGGCGATCCATGGAGTGTCGTGGCGGAGTGCAGAGAGAAGCCCGGTAGGGGACCCGATGCGGTCGAGCCAACTCGTGAATATGTGCCCGGTACCATCCATGTACCCTCCCTTCGGGGTTGCTCCCGCTCCACACATGTTTTCTCCTCCGCCGTCAGGGAACCTCAAGACATGCTCTCCTCTCCTAGAATTCGACATATCACGGATTGAACCTCCCGGCTTCTCTATCTAGTCCCCTTGTATGTCACGCGGATCTTCGATATGTCACGATCACATGTGCATTTCAATAAGCAATAGTCCCTCAACACGGGGCTGATCGAGCTTTTTAGTGTAAAGTATTCCCGGCCCGGCCTCAGGGGCCTACTTTAGCTTGGTTACTGGCTTACAAGAGGTCCTAAAGTCGTCCAGTAGTGTGGACGTTTATCTCCCGATGCTCTGTGCTCGGTCGAGGCGGGGAACGCCGGCTCCACTCCGAGCTATCCTCAAACGGGAAGATGAATCCATCTGGGACTTCACATGCAGGTTTGGACAAGCTGTCCAGCAAATTGATATTTATAGTATGGATGTGGTCTTGCAAAACTTTAAAAGAAGCTTTGGGCCAACTACCCCGTTCTTCCAGTCTTTATCCCTAGATCCGCTCGCAACCATGGAAGAGTTGTATCGACGACGGGATAAGTTCTATCTGTTTGGAAGATAACATTAGACCCTCACGGTTGTAATGATAACCATCAGTGGCGAAGCCGGCCGCGAAGGCTCGTCGAACGAAGAAGCGGCTAGATGGGTCGAAGCGCCCCGAGGGCAATCGAAAGAGGGGGGAGCCCCGAGTTCCTCACTCTCAACGCCGCCTATGGGCTGGCTCCTACCCCTCGTCAAGGACCTCCACGATTTCAAGTGGCCCCACCTGAGGTAGTGCGAGACCCGGTCTAGCGAATCCACACAGATGTGATTATCACAGGGACCACGGCCACGAAACCAACCACTACCAGTGGTTGAAATTCCTAGTGGAAAAGATGATTCGGGTCGGACCTCGGAGAAGGTATATCACGAGCCAACTGCGGGCGGCGGTAGCTCCCCACGGTGACGAAATTCGGTGTGATGCCCAGAGCATGCTTGGGGCCCAGACCGGCCATGACTTTATATTGGGGGGGACCGGCCCAGGTAGACGTGTCGAGTTAAACAAGCGAGAAGAGAAAAATGCTTCGAGGCTGACACCGGTGTTAAATTGGGCATTTTACCACCGTTAGCGCGAGAGATCATCCGCGAGCTGATTCGACGATTTACGACCCTATATCCTTTCCCCCTATTAACCTTACCCGGGTCATTACCCCTCATTACGATGCACTTGTACTTACCGTGTGTATTAACAGTTTTGATGTGCATAGGGTCCTCGTCGATCCAGGCAATGCAGCCGATTTACTACATCTCCCAGCCTTTAAGAAAATGAGAGTCCCGCTTGATAATCTCAGTTCCACTAGCAGGGTTTTGTCAGGGTTTAATGGGCCTACCACATTGTGATTCTGAACATCGCGTTTTTCAGTCGAGCGGGTCAGGTAACTTTCAGTGAAGTCTTGTTCGGTGGTTGAAGACAGGGTCAGCCACAATGCCATCCTAGGTCGGGCACAGCTCGCTCCATGAAGCGGTACCCTCCACGTACCACCAAACAATTAGCTACCTGGTGTGTCGGTGATCTGACCTTTAGGGAAGCGATTAGCGCACGGCAATGCTATCGGCTCTGATACGGGGCGAACAAAGGAGTGCTCATTGAACCATCCCTTGAGATCGACCTCGGTAATAGCAATCCACGAGTCATGCGCACGACGTTGGAGGATAGAGAGCCACTAGTAGTTGATCCCTTGGAAACCACGCCCTTTAGTGGGCTAGACAGATGCATCTATGTTAGTACCCTCCTGTCCGAGGAGGAGAAGGCCCAATTATGCCATGTGTTGCAGTTGAACGCTGATGTATTTGCTTGGACCCATGCAAATATGACGGGAATAAGCCCCACGCACGCCTCACACAAACTAAATGTCACCCCATCCGCCAAGCTGGTCAGACAAAAAGTGAGGCGCTTTCATCCAGATCGCCACTTGGTCATCTAGACCGAGGTCGATAATCTTCTACATAGCAGTTGCTCCGAGGCTTGATTAAGTACCCGAATGGGCGACGACGTGGTGGTTGTCCCGAGAAGGGGAACAAATGGAGTATGTGTGGATTACCGGACCTCAATGGCCTTTGTCAAAGGCGGCTTCCTTTCACCCATAGATCAGTTGGCCCCAGATGCCGTGAGGCCGCGGTATGATATCTTACGGATGCCTTCTCGAGATATCACGAGATCCCAATTACCCCAGGATCACGAAAAAGCATCTATCATCACTCCTATGGACTCTACTATTACAATCTGATGCCTTTCGGCCAAATAATGATGGGGCCACATAAGGGTTGGTGACAAGATGTTTAAACCGTTACTGCATTAACCTGATGGAAGTCACATATTGATGATATCTTTGGTAAAATCAATGTGCTTCCGGATCCGCAGCTGTGCATCTCAGTAGACATTCGACCTCCTCGAAATTATGACATGGCCAGACCCGCAAAATGTACCTTGAAGTCGGCGTCGACCGATTCCTTGGCTATGGTAACGAGGGAATAAAAGTAATCCTGCACAACTTAAGGCCATCTTGCAATCACCGACCCCACGACTCAGAAGGGGATCCGACTAACCGGCTGTTGGCATCTGCGATTTTATTTCCCGGTTCACAGAACCGTTTGAAACCACTGTAGCTACCTAAGGAGAGCCCAGTAAGTAGAATGGAATGAGGAATGCGGCCAGGGCATTGTGGATCAGCAATACTTGTGAGCCCAGGTTCTTGTGAGCCCAGCGGTGACACGCTCTACCTCTAGACGACCTCGATATAGCGATGGCGCCGCCTTGTTTAAGAATGTGGGGATGCGAAGTTGAGGCATGTGTTCTTTGTCAGCAAATCATGGCAAGCGCGGAGACCAGCTAGCCACCTCAGACAGTTTGCCTTGCCGCCCGGACTGACCTCCCAGCTCGCCCATACTTGAAGCTCATCCCGTTGTGGTCTTCTTGATCTTCCACTCGGGGCACAGATTCATAAACGTGCATGCGGAAGAATGGCTGTTGAAATGATAAGGTTAAGCGAGTATGGCATCTGAGCATAAAAGTAGAGACTTTTTCGAAGAAGGGGCAAAGTCTTAGGCGGCTTCATCATAGAAATCAGTAACTAGACACTTGCTCACGATAAAGCGGGCTGGTGGACGCTCGTGAATCAGGCTTCCCAAACAAACCGGGGCGGGTATTGAAAGTGCGCAATTTACACTCCCGGCCAGGGGAGAGGATTAACAGTAGTGCGGTTGGAAGCCGGGCGCCACCAACAACGAATTAGAGTACGAGGCCATGATAGTAGGACTCGAGCTCGCACTCGCCATGGGTGCGCTTGGTCTTTCGGTTGGAAGCTTGATTCACGGCTGGTTGTCGGACGGGTTAACAAAGTCGGAGTTCAGGGATCCCCGAGATGGAAAGTAGCTAGCACCTTATTCAAGCGAGAATTAAATACTCTCTCGGCCTGGAAACTTGAACATGTCCAGGGGCCCATGTGAGGCCAGATACCTTAGATATCTTGGCTACTTCGTACCGATAAAGGGAAACCGTATTTCTCCCCGTCACTATCAGCCCAGGACTCCTCAATACTTTGCATGCCCCGAGTAAGGCGGATAGAGGAAGTTCCCTTGTCTGGATGGACGTACGACTATACATAGCCACGAAACCCGTGACGGAGAGCAAGGCTCACAAGGTTCAAATTCAATCGGCTAGATTCTCCAGTGGTAGGCAGGCTGACTATCTAGAAGCGATCCACACAGGCGAAGCGTACACAGTCTAATGTCTAACTTGAGCAAGGCAGTATGTATTAGCTGAATTGCATGAAGGCATATGCGGGAATCACCCAGGGGGAAGAACTCTAGCCCATCGGGCTCACACTCAGGGGTATTATTGGCTAACTATGAAGTCGAACTTTGCCGATTACGTCAAGAAATGTGACCCTTGCCAGCGAATGTCCCCTATCTTTAAATCACCGGTGCAAGACTTGGTCTCCATCTCTAGCCCATGGTCGTTTCTTTCGATGGGGATTGATATAGTCCAGTGCTTCCACTACAGAAACGAAAGAAACTATTAGTATGCCCAGTTATTTGTTAAATGGATAGAAATTTGCTTTCTCGTCAATCAAAGATAGAGATGTTATTCGGTTTATCTGGAAAAACATTGTCTGCCGGTTCGGCATCCCATGATTAATCGTATCCGATAACGGGTTGTAGTTTGACAGTCGAGTCTACCGGGACTTTTGCCAGGAATTGAAGATAAAAAATTTATACTTTACCCCTTGGTATCCGCAAAGAAATGGTTAAGCAGAAGCCTCCGGCAAAACCACATTGTTGCCTTGAAAAGCGGTTAGACTCCGCTAAAGGAAATGGGTGGAAAGAACTCCCAGGGTGCTCTTGGGCCCTCTGGAGACCCCTTTGCTGGCTTCAACCGGCATCTACTCGCGCACTGCGCTCACTTCACGGGATGGAAGTACATTATCCCCATAGAAATTGGTCTGCAACCATCCAAGCGATATGCCTGAGTCGAGAAAATGCGGAATCAATAGCGGGGAGTTAGGCGTGGTGATGAAATTGCGGGGAAGGCGCGATAATCCGCCATAACATCCTAGCGCCGGCTTAGCGAACTCTTATAACAGACGGGTAAAGCCTCGAGTGTTTCGGTAGAGGCGATTTGGTCTTGAGGAAAGTTTTTGAATCTTTGCGAGACCCGCTCTGAGATTTCAACCAGTAGGTAAGGACCTTATGTCGTAGCGTGAGCCAGAAATGGGTCTACGCTATAAATAAAGCAGATCGGAGACCCACATTACCTAGAATGTGGAATGCCACGCACTTGAGAAGGTATTATCAATAAAAGAATATCGTTATTTTTGCCTACTCATGTCTTAGCATATTTTTCATTACTCTGAGTCAAAATTTAAAAGCCCGGATGGCACAGTAAAATGACCTATCCGGCCCAGCATGGATAACATCTAGTTGGTCAAATTTAAAAGCTTGGATTGCGTAGTCAAATGACCTATCCGGCCCAGCATGGATAACATCTAGTTGGTCAAATTAAAAAATCGGATACTTGGTAAAATGACATATCCGGCCCGGCGCTGGATAACATATAGGCACAGTCGAATTTAAAAGCCGGATGGCTGCGATCAAAATGACCTATCGCCCTAGCATAGATAACATCTAGCTAGTCAAATGCAAAAGCCCGGATGGCGCAGTAAAATGACCTATCCGGCCCAGCATAGATAACATCTAGCTGGTCAAATACAAAAGCTCAGATGGCGTAGTGAATGACCTATATAGGCAACACAACAAACGGCCCATCCGGCTCCATACAGATGATTTCTACCTACCACATGCACGCTCGAATGGTGCGCTTAACAAAAATCAATACAAACCCGGATGGCGCAGTATCAAAACGTACAATAGGGTATCAAACAAAAAGTAACAAAGAAAAAGAAAGAGATGTAAATTATTTGGTGCAAAAACATTGAACAGTACAAGTCTCGCCTCACAAAGCACTCAAGCCCTAGTTAGCATAGGCATCCTTAACTTCGCCGTCTGACGAGGCCAAGAGACCCATCGAAAGAGTCGCCTCCTCTCCGGCGGCGGTCGAGCTGTTCTTCAGACACTCCTCCACACTAGCTGAAATTTGGATCCGGGGCTAGGCGGACCCAGGGTGCTTGGGGGACAACGGGGGTTGCGAAAGGAACTACGGAGTTAACGGGTTTGAAGGATCTAGCATTCCATCAAGGTTAAGGCTTGCTCCATATATGTTAGCTAATGTGTAAAAACCACAGTGAAACATAACCATAGTTGAACAACAACGTGTTAGCCGCTTACATCGAACTCGGCCTCAGTCGCCTCTATCGGCAATGATGACCTTTTTCGGAGGCGGCGAAATCATCCTTTATGGTCCGAGCTCGAGATCAAGGAAGCGGCTCGTCAGCAGTCAAGCCTAACATTTTCTTCCTCACCTTATTACAAGCTTCCTCGCCATGAATGATACCTCTGAGCAACTCGACGCTCGGACTTTGCCCTCAGGCAAGAGCTTTCCTCAACCGCTAAGGCATGTGGGCAGACCTTTGGACTCCATACGTGCTCGGGCATTAACGAGCCTTCGGTCTCGACTTGGTCGCTTCGGCGCACCGAGCGTGTCGGTATCCCTCTTAGCCTCAACCCGGGAGGCTCTTTCAGCAAATTCAGCAGCCTCCGACTCGGGCGACAGCACTGACTCGGCTTCCTTTATTTGACACTCTGCGTCTGCCGCTCGGCCCGTTCAGACTGGACATATAATCATAGTCGTTCAGCTCGTCCATGGCCGAGACTCGAACTTCGTGATGCTCAAGTGCCATGTTCACGAATAGCAGCGTGACCCGTAGAAACCCATTAGGAATACAAAAATCAAGCATTAGCGCTAATATCACATAACAAAACCCGCTATCTTACCGGTTGATCGGTAGGCGTAGTTGTAGTTGCGGACTTGTATCCGTCATCGATAATCCATTTGGATGTCTTCCTTAGAGTCCCTACGATACGCGCTCACGTGTAGTCCTCGCGAGACCCATGTCGGCGACTCACCGGCATCCATTTATGTGCGAATAGGGTATTCCCCGGTCGATCGGCCGCGGACTCTCCATGGTGGAAAGGCTCCTAGTGGCGCATGATATGTTTCACCTCATCCGCCCGGGTAGGTACTTCCACTCTCGAGCTCAGGCCACGCGGAGGAGCCTCTTGTTCGGTTATAATCCCGGTTCGATAGTGTGGGCTGCGGCCAGAGCCGCATAAACCGACTGCTAGGTTGACCCTCGGCCCAATCGAGGAAGGGGGATTACGCGGGGTGCTCGGGCGGGATCGGCCTCCTTAGGCTTTATCAGGCGGCCCGCTAGCTCCGTTTGTCACGTAGGCCCCGATTCGGGAGAGCCGGGGATGATAATGGCCTGCACCTCAGGCCTCCCTCGGAGGGGCCTAACTGGAATCCCGCGATGCGGCGGGCGTGTCGGACCTCCTTCTGGGAACTGAAATTTGCCTTCCTCTTGCCAGGCTGACATAACGATGGCGACCCATCATCCCTCTCTCAGTTCCTCTTCCTCAAATCCTGCAGAACACCCGAGGTTTGCTTTAACCCGGAACAAAATCCTCCTTTGACCCGAGGGCGCGTTTCGGTTGCCCGGATGCCTTCAAGGTCGATCTTTACCACTCGAGGGCAAACCGCCCTTTCGATCGAGCGAGAGAGGGCCCAGATTCGGGCGGCTACTCAGTTCTGTTTGGGACGGGATGGGTAGAACTACAATCCCCACTCGGGGAAGTAGGCAACCCCGATGCGTGTCCAGCACCCTGCACCAGACTCGATGCCTCAACTACTAGGTCCATGGAGGGACGAGCGCTGCTAGAAATCAGACGTCGTAGGTCAACAATGACAAAGTGCTCCCCTTCCACAATATCCAAAGGCAACGGTCGGGGAATGACCGGAATGGTGTAAGGAGCCGGGTTGTGCCTCATGGCAGATATATTATCTGGAGTTAGCAGAACCTTGTAGTGACCTCCCTGCAAAGGGAGCCTCCGATAGTAGACGAATCTTCTCATCGCTAAGCCTCCACGCCCGATCCGCGGCTGCCTCGCGAGCTTTCCTGCACGAACAACCCCGAGTTGATCCATTTATGACACACAAAATATACGGAAGAGAAGGCCGTCAAGCCCGGATCTAGCCCGACCACACACAGGAAGGCGGGACGGGTTAATATTAAGCGGAAGCCGGGGAACCGAGGTCTCGTCGAGGGTCCCGCCGCTGCTTGATACGCCTTTCGCCTCTGTCTTAGGCGAGTTGGGACCATTAACAACTGAAGTCGGGGCTCGGAGGCAGAGCATAGACATCACCACCACCGCCTATTCTCATAAAGTAAATATTACGGCTCCTGACGAGAGATCGGTACAGTACGGATGGATTCAATCTGTGATAGCCCGATTAAAATAGGGATGACGTTGGGGTGGACAAGGGCCGGGGGCGCCCGGGTAAAATGTAAAAATTGCTTGACTATGGCTAGCATGGGGAAACGTAGCCCGGTTGTGAGATGCTCCCGGGTAAAAAACACACCGTTATGTTCTCCATCCAAGGTAGACTCATCCGCCCTGTTTATCAACTTGAGGTCAATGTTATTGGGCACCTCGCAGTAAGCTTTTAACTCCTCCATCGTTAGGGGCGCAATGATGCTGCTTGCAGAAGGCACCGCTCGGGTGCACCCTCCTTGGCGACCACTTATGGAAGTTTCTTTACGACCTGCATGCATTGACAAGAAGATCAAGGGGAGAAGAGAGGCAAGATATTAGACTGATCTATATACCAAGTTGAGTGCGAGAGGCGCCTTGCGCTCGCGTGGGGACGCCCCTAATAGGAATGGGTTTAAAGCCTAAACTACCCCCCAAGGTTCCTTACGACGAAGAAACTAGTCAAACACTAAAGGTCCCGCATTACTAAAGGATGGCGATGATTACCTATGAAGGAAGGAGTGCGCGAAATGGCTCGCGAGAGGCAGATGCAACGTTAAACCAACGTATTTGCAGAGGATGGTCGTAGAGAGGAAAGCAGATAAACCCAAAATGACAAGAAAGGAAAAAGAGTACGACTTAATGATGCCTGTCTATATATCGACGCCTAGGGCATACGGACGCATTTGAAGTACGCGATGGCTAGGTGTCTCCTCGATGGGTTTGAACCATCCCGCGACACCTCAGCTAGGGCCTGATAGACGAAGGTGGGCGGGCTCCAGGGGCCCTTCGCTCGAGTGGTTAGGATTCTTGTAGGCCCATTAATAGGATTGTATAATGTTCAATCGGCCTCCATTAGGCAGGATGTCCAAATCGTCATGCCAGGTCTTCGATAAGACCTGAAAGTCGTCGAGCTGCAATTTTATTAATTGCACCAAAAAGGTGTTCAGCATTACATAGCGATGCTTGTTACTAAGCAATCATATTACAATACGTCCAACTAACATTCAGAACTTATTGGACACTCAAAATACCAAAATATAGGCAAGCGATCGCCACTTTGGGACGAGAAAGAAGCGGCTACGGAAGCTAAGAAAGAGGAAAGAATGGAGATAGAAATTTGAAAGAAACGGACGGCAAGAAAGATCCCGTGAGTTCAGCCCGGGGGTGTTCTTAGGTGTAGAAGAACCCACTCTATCCCAGGCTTGCGACACAAGCGCAGCTAAGGCAGGGCTAATATCATGAGTCGGCGGCGCTGCGCTTGCCGCCATGGGCGTTACGATAAAAAATGCCCATGAAACATCGAATTAAGCACACTCCGCTGTCACTGCAGCTCCAAACTAATTCCTTACTCAAGTTCGTCTCTAAACCTTCCCTACCAGCCTCATCTGAAGAGGAAGTTAAACAAGGAAGTCTCGGAGCCGGCTGCAAGATCAAGTATTAAGGCTCGGGCTTATAATATGCACAGGATAGCCTTCAACTGCATCAGACCTTTTATACAGGAAGTTCATTGCCTTCTTCAAGTCAAAAGAATCGCATTAAATATGCCACACGAAACAAGGGGTATCTGAAAATACGTGTTGGAACAATCTAACATTAACGGCCCATCGGTACTTATACCAACCGTCTCCCCTACAAATACTTTTCCCCCCTTGATGAAGGATCAGCACCCGGTCGGGAAAAGGGGCATTAATGGGTACCATGGGCGAGTTCGAATCCCATTGCTTGCCCATTGAGGCCACAATGGGGCCCGGCCCTAAATCCAGTCACTCCAAGACAATGAGTAAGCCCAGGAATGCTCGTGACCCCTCACTTTGAGGTGCTCGGGCGACTTTTTGCGCGGATGCCTCCTTTCCCGAGTGGTGACTTTACTAAACAAAACTGCCAACCAGCTCTCCATGATATAAGTATATATTTCTCCCAAGATGAGTCACCCTACGCCTCAGCGGAATAGGAAGGCGTTCCCAGCCTTGATGCTTGGATTCGGAAAGCGGTTACATAAAAGAAGAAACAGTCATCCTTCGAGAATGAGAGCCACCTTCCCTACTTTTATGGGAAGAAGTAAATCCATTTCTCCATGAAAGGTGGATCCCTTCTCCACTCCATAAAGAAGATCACCGATCGGGTGCGACATTTCTTGATTAGGATAGCTGATGTTTGAGCTCTCGAGTCTTCGAAAAGCTAACTTTGCCATCGGAGGGACGACGGAACATCATCGTCGTCTTCTTGTTTGTTTTGCAGGTTGCAGCTAGCTGGTGAATGCCTCGATGATCCATTGACTCTGAGAATTCCGGAGACTACAGATAGGGTGTATCCCATCCTCCAATAAAATCAAATATGTGAAATCTGATTGAGATGCTTTATTCAACATGTATCATATTCTCATCCCAGTGATTAATAATCTATTTAATACCTTATAAATTATTGTAAATCTAGAAATATTATTTCGATAATGACATAACATAGAAGGTAGTGAAATATTTATCAATGTTTAAAAAATCTGAATGATGACTGAACCAAAAAAGTTATCGGTTCATGGTTCTAGTGATTGATGACAATTGAACCATGGATTCGTCGATGAGTCAATAGATAATTAATATATTAATAAATATAAAAATAATTATAAATAGATTTGATCGATTCAATCAGTTCAACTATTGGTTTGACCTGTTCAACCATCGTTTTAACCAATTCAACCATCGGTTTGACTGGTTCACAATCGATTCAAAGAAAAACAGTTTTAACCTTTGAACCAGATCAATTTTAATGTCGATTCATAGTCCAATCGGTAAGACGGTTTTAAAACATTGATATTTATCATATAATATTACAAAATACTTATACATATTTTATAAAAAAAAGAAAAAAGAAAAATCATCCTAGTATGAAATTATGAGCAAGCCATGCATCTTCCACTTTGTCTACTAGCAAAGCAAATCTGAGCGTCTTTCATATATCCAATGTCAACATGCTTGGATAAAACAAAATATGTGCGTAGATGTAGTCTGATTGAAGACACTTGGAGTTCAATGTTTGGAATTGAGGGGTTACTATTTGTAGTACTAAAGCACCCAACCTGATTCACATTAGTAGGGTCCTGGATTTGATAGGTTTTTAGACATTTAGTGTAAAAATATTTTAAATGAAAAATGTTTAGAAATATTTTAAATCTAGTATAGTTTTTTGTCATATGATTCTGAAAATATCGTTTGGTAGCATACATTGAAAAAACGCTTTACCTCATTTAAAATTTTTTTTTGAATATAAGATGAAAGTGTTTCTTGAAATACAACTTTCATAAGCTTTGAAATTTTGAATTTATAATAAAGTGTTTTTTAAAGGCAGCATTCGTAATTTTAAATTTTTAATTTAAGGCTAAAGTGTCTCTTTAAAAGACGTTTTCTAAATTGTTAAAATATTATACTTAAAGTGTTTTTTGAATAAGCACATTCACAATTTTAAAAATTTTGAATTTATATTAAAAGTGTCTTTTAAAGAACAACTTTCTAAAATTAGCTTGAAAGTGTTCTTGAAGAATGAACTCTAAATTATTAAAAAATTATATTAAAAATGTCTTTTGAAGAAGCACTTCTACATGAAGCAGAAAATTTCATTTTTACGAAAAATGGCAAAGCGCCAATTTTCTTAGAAATAGTCTGAGTTAAAACCTTTTATTTTCTAGATTTCGAAAAACTGAAAGTGTTTCTTGAAGAGACACTTTCTAAATTATTGAAAAATTATATTAAAAATGTCTTTTGAAGCGCTTTCTGTAAATGGAGAAAATTCTGTTTTTCGAAAAATGCAAAATAGCCTTAATTTCTTAGAAATAGATACAGTTACAAAACCTGAAAATTTCTGATCGGATGATGAAGCGGGCTTATTGCGTTGGAATCGTCTCGCTAATCCCAGCTACCTGTTGAATTTCATCGGATTACGGGAGCCGGTCGGGATTTCACGTTTTTCGAGGCATGGGTGTCGGATGACACATGGTGTAATTAGGGGATGCCACATGACACCCCAAAAGAGTGACACTTGACAAAGCCATGTGGTGCATTTGAAGGGATGGCTCATGATAGGCGCGTAGAGTGTGATGTCATAAAAGGGGAATAAAGAATAAAAGAAAAAGAAGGAAAATTAATGGCCACACATGAGGCTTGAGGAAATGGGGAGGAAATTGCCTCCTTTGACCCATACGGACAATAATGATTCAAAATGGGAGAGAAAATATTAAAGGAGAAGAGAAAATGAAAGGGAAATGAGATGAGAAGGAGAAATATAAAGGAAGGCAAAAAAAAAAAAAAAAAGGAGTTCTTAGAAAAGGAAAGGAGAAAACGAAAAAAAAACATTATAAAAGGAAGAGAAAGGAGGAACAAACGGGGTGTGGAGAAAGAAGAAGATAAAAAAAAAAAACAAAAACAAAGTTGTCCAATTTTTTTTACTGTGTTCCAACGGCCAGAGTTTGGTAGCCCGAGAATTAAAGTTGGTCTACTCGACTAGAGCTACGAGTAGGTACCAAGAACGGAAGGATTCGATGGTTCACGCTCCAAGAGGTAGGGGTTTCTCCTACTCGGGTTCCTTTTATTTAAAGAATTCGTAAATGGTCGTGTGAGTTTAGAGCCGATCCACGGGGCGAGTTTTCAAACTTGTGAGATTGTTTTGAATGATCCAGGTGAGTTTTGAAGATTGGTATCCGTACAGTTTAGTGTTGGGCCCATTGGAAATGCATGTTGGATTTTGTTATGGCTGGTTTTCGGACTGTGCATGACGGGTTTTGAGATTGGTTTTGATTTTGGGGCTGATGTCCGGAACTGGTAAAATTGATAAAATTGGTAAAACACAAATAAAATAAAATAAATAAATATAAATAATGTGTGTTGGGCGGGGCAAGAAGGGGATCGTTAACCCTCTCAGGTGAAAAGCCTAGAACATGGGTGTAAGAGACCCGTGGTGTGATCTGAAAAGTTCTGTTGCCCAAAGAAGACACACGGTCATGATTATCACATAGACTTTAGGTTGTGTGATAGGAGTCGGGATTGACTTGGGATTGGTTGCCCATTGGTACTTGCATTGGGTAATGGAGCCGGTGAGGGCTCGATACATGGGTTATTAGTAATACCAGTGACGGTTTTCACACTTGGCATATTCATGTGTGAGAGAGTCGGTGAGTGACTAGGGATATGGGCATGATGACATTTCATGCATGACATATGACATTTATGTAGACATTTGAGTGGATGTGTATTTGTTGTGCGACCATTGCATGTGCCACTTAGATAGGAAGTAGCCTTATAAAGTCATTTCTTTATTGGGCTTTCGCCGTCATTAGGACCCCACTCGGTCACCGGTCGGGTGCGGGTGTCGACCATATGGGACCGCATGCGGGATAGAGCAGGATGGGGCTTCGTTTTGTTTTGTTTTTTGTCATGTATTATATTCAGGCAAAACATGCTTATACCTTTTGTTGTATAAAAGGGTGGTAAATGGATTGTTGATTAAATAGTCTATCATATATTTTTTGTATATTTAGAATTAAATATGCGGAATGAGTCTCAATATATGAGACAAATGAGTGTGACTCTCAGGCACCCGATATCACGGTCCATGAGGTTAATGGGTTATCAAACGGACCCTCGGGATAGGGGTGACTTGGTATCAGAGCATAGGTACACGAGTACCTAGGGCTTGAAGGACATGGGTTTAGGCCATGGTCATTAAGGTGTGTCTGTTATGAGTATCACAACTCGATGTCAGGGTTTAGGTATGTGATTACCTAGGCAATCACAGGAAAGGATTAGAACACTGCATGCTTTGTGTTTATGTGCTGGTGTATATAACATGTTGTGTGCATTTATGCATGATTTGATATATATGGAAAACAAAGAACATTAGAGTTAGAGAGCATGATCATAGGTGTTTAGGAACTGCTATTTATTAGTGTGTGCATCATGCATCACTAATGACTTGTGACACAAGAAATCTTAGATTTGGTGCTTGACAGGTGTAGATGGCTAGTCGCGGACGGGACGGTCGTCCCGCGGGGCTATGGCTGCCTCACATTTTTAACCCCGCAGGCTTTATGGAGACTATGGGCTACGAGTTGCCAGCGTATGCAGACTGGTGTGGCCGATTCGAGGAGAATGGTAACCTCCAAGGTTTAGGGCACATCATCCCCAGGCATTCGGGGAAGGAGGGACTCATTAGTAGGCCTTCATTGGTTAGTCGGATTAGGAGGGTATTGGAGGCCATGGAGATTACCTTCGCTACACTACATGGATCGGGTTAGCGGCACTCAGCTAAGCGGGTGAGATCCTTGATATGGTGGGATTGGGTGAGACCTCCAGTATGGAGCGATGACTTGTTTAGAGAGCTCTTTATGAGCAAGTTTCTTTCCGGCGTACGCGAGCATGTCGAGCTCGAGAGTTCCTAGACTTGCGGGGAGACATGGCCCGATCTTGGAGTACATGGGTACAGTTTCTTGAGCTAGCCCGTTTTGTAGATGACATGTGGCCATAGATCGCGAGTGAGGAGATTTGGGGGTGGTCTAAGGCATGTCGGGGGTAAGATTATGGGACTTCTCTTGTAAGATATGGACGCTATGGTTAGGACGACCATGGCCATAGAGGGTGAGATAGCTTATGCTAAGAGCATCCGAGATGCGGGTACTTGTAAGAGGAAGGAGGGTCAGCCTTCTTCGAGTTCGGAAAAAGGATAGAGGACCTGACCAGGGGATCACGGGGACCCGGGGCGAAATTTGTCAGACGAAGTCGGGTTGGGGTATCGGGGCCCAGGAATCGGGAGTAGAGACACGAGCGGACCAGATTAGATGCTTTTGTCTCTTCACGCTGGGCCTGGACATATGAAGAGGGTTGTCCATGGGGCAAGGATCCAGGGATTTTGGATGCCCCAGGTCAGTCATCAGTGGGCAAGCACGGACACGAGTTTGTTCCTGATGGGTCGAGGAGCGGTATCGAGGCTCCCGAGGTCTTTGCCTGAAGCACCTTCGGTTTACCTGAGGCAACGGAGGCCAAGTTATGGAGTCGAGGTCGGGGGACGGGGCCCTGAGGGCCGGGATTTCGGGGGACTGAGGGCGTGTCTGCGCCATTTACCTATGCGAGATAGCAAACCATGTGGTGATACGGGGTACTTTCTTACTCTTTCATTTATGGGCGAGAGTTTTATTTGATTCTAGTGCATCTCATTCATTCATTGCTGCATTGTGTGTGAAAGAATTGGGCTTAGAGGTTGAGACCTTGGAAAAGTCGTTGCATGTGATTTCTCCCCTAGGGACTAGGGTGAGGGTTGATCAGATATGTCGGGATTGTGAGCTAGAGATCTCAAGGATTCTACTCATGGTGGACCTTCGGGTTATGGACATGTCGGAGTTTGATGTCATTATTGGCATGGATTGGTTGGCACATCAGATTAGTCATTATTTGTGTCATTATGAGGGTTATTGCCTACACACGGGATGAGTCGTTTGACATTTATGTTCGGGGATAAGCATGATGCTTTACCCCGAATGATGTCTGACTCCAGTGCCTGCGAACCGAGTTGATCGGTTGGCTAGTAAGCCTTGCACCTTAGGGAGCGAGTGAGACAGAATTTGAGTCTACCTCTAGTGGTTTGTGAGTACGAGGATGTTTTTCCGGATGAGCTACCGGGATTACCTCCGCACAGGGATGTAGACTTTGTTATTAAGTTACACCCTGGTACGTCATCCATTTCTATGACTCCACATAGGATGGCGCCAATTGAGTTGCAGGAACTCAAGGTCCAGATACAGGATTTATTGGACAAGGGTTTTATTAGACTGAGTACTTCACCTTGGGCACTCCGGTTCTATTTGAGAGAAAGAAGGATAAGACCCTTCGCCTGTGTATCGACTATCGACATTTGAATAGGGTTCACGATGAGAATGGTATCATTCTAGAGGGTTGATGATTTATTGTCATTGAGGGCGTAGGTCTATTCTAAGATAGATTCCCGTACCGGTTATCATCAGTTGAGAGTTAGGGAGGCAGATATCCCTAAGACAGCGTTTAGGACGCGGTATGAGCATTTTGAGTTTACAGTGATGCCTTTCGGATTGTGAATGTGTGATAGCATTCGGATCTCATGCATAGGGTAATTAGACCCTATTTGGATCAAATTATTGTAGTATTTGTTGTGACATCTTGATATACTTCGATTCGAGGAAAGGCATCAAAGATCATTTGAGAGATTGTTATACGAAACAGGGATCATCAACTGTATGCCAAGTTCAGTAAGTGTGAGTTTTGACTTACTGAGGTGAAATTCTTGGGACACGTAGTGTCAGTTTCAGGTGTGTCAGTAGACCTTGAGAAGGTAGAGGTTGTTATGAGTTGGGAGAGGTCGAAGTCGGTCTTCGAGATACGTAGTTTCTTGGGATTGACAGGGTATTATAGGAGGTTCATTGAGGACTTCTCTCGTTATGCTGCACCTATGACTAGATTGACCTAGAAGGAGGTTAAGTATGAGTGGAATGACCCACGTGAGAGGGCATTCCAAGAGTTAAAAAGGAGGCTTACATCAGCTCTATTCGATAGTCCGAGAAAGGGACAGGGAACCTGGAGTATATTGTGATGCCTGAAGGACCAGTTAGGATGTCTGTTATGATGCGGTCAGGTAATGGTAGCTTATGGTTCCACGACAGGTTGAGAACCATGAGGCGGGTCCACCTACGCGTGACATGGGTTAGGCCTTCTGTATCGCTTTGAAGATATGGCGCCACTATTTATATAATTGAGCAATTCGAGGGTATTTTCGAACCCTGAAAGTGCGAGAGTATATCTTTACTCAGCGGGACCTCAATATGAGACAAGGCAGATGGATGGAATATTTGGAGGATTATGACTTCACTTTGCAATACCATCCTAGTAAGGCAAATGTGGTGGCTGATGCACTGAGTCGAAAGTCACGGGGAGTACTGGCTAGTGTGGCTTCCTAGAATTAGTTTGATGCTCGAGGCGTAGGGTGGTTAAAACTACGGTACGGTGAATGAACTCAGGGTGTTTTGGGGAGTTTAGTGGCTACGTCTTCCCTACTAAATAGAGTGATTGAGTCTTAGGGGCGGGACGCTGAGATAATGTCTATCAGGGATCGAGTACAAGCCAGTACGGGTGACGAGGGCTGGGCCATTCACACGAATGGTAGTCTTCAGTATAGGGGACAAATTGTGGTTCCCCAGTTGGCAAAGCTGAGAGAGGAGATCCTTCAGGAATTCCATTGTTCTCGTTTTGCGGGTGCATCAGTGAATGCGAGATGCATCATGATCTTCGTCGCCGATGCGGGCGGGATGAAGAAACATGTTAGGATTTGTTAGATGATGTCTCACATGTCGACGGGTTAAAGGGTGAGAGCGTCGGAGTGACGAATTTCAGGCCATTGGAGGGTAGCGGAGTGGAAGTGGGGCATAACCGATGGATTTTGTGACTCACTTGCCCGCAGACATCAGCGGAAGCATGATGCGAGTGTGGGTGATAGTGGACGACTTTAAGTCGGCACATTTTGCAGTTTGTGCGGATGACCTTCGCTGGAGGGTGCGCAGGTTGTACGTGTGAGAGATTGTGCGGTTACACAGGTGCCAATCTCCATAGTATCGGATCGGGATCCCAGGTTTACAGCTCAATTCTGGAAGAGTTTCCAGAGAGCCATGGGGAAACAATTGAGGATGAGTACTGCTTTTCATCCAGGTGTGGTCGTCAGAGAGGACTATACAGGTATTAGACGACATGTTGAGACGTTACGCGGATCTCAGGGTAGCCTAAGGGCTTGTTGCCCTTAGTCGAGTTCGCCCTATAACACAATAGTTATTATGTGAGTATCTGAGGATGGCACCCTATGAATGAAAAAGTTTAGAAATATCATTTTAAATCTAGTGTAGTTTTTTGTCACGTAGATCTAAAAATATATTTTAAATATTCTATATTGAAAAGACACTTTCTCTCATTTAAAATTTTTTGAATATAAGCTGAAAGTGTTTCTTGAAATACACCTTTATAATTTTGAAAATTTTGAATTTACATTAAAAGTGAGAGATACATTCATAATTTTAAAATTTTTTTAATTTATATTAAAAGTGTCACTTTAAAAGACGCTTTCTAAATTATTGAAATATTAAACTGAAAGTGTTTTTTAAATAACCACATTCACAATTTTAAAAAATTTGAATTTATATTGAAAGTGTCTTTTAAAAAACAATTTTTAAAAATTGAAAGTGTTTCTTGAAGAGACTTTTTAAATTGTTGAAATATTATATCAAAAATATCTTTTGAAGAGACATTTTCTAAAAATTCAAAAAATTGAATGTGTCTTTTGAAGAAACACTTTCTAAATAGCTTTTCTCTCAACTTTTTGTACAATCAAAACTCACATTTTCAATCTTTCTGATTATTTTCCCTTTCTTTAGGCCTCTTGACCTTCAGGTATGTATAATGGCAATTATTCACAAAACCATGGACATCTATATATATATAATACTTATAACCAAAGAACTAATCAAGTTGCTAGACTATAATTTCTAAGAGCATGTTTGGTTCCTATTTTAAAAAAAAATAGGGAACTCTCATTTTTGTGTTTTCTAAAAACTGTTTTTGTTATCTTAATTTAATGTTTTCTATTTTCTCTGTGTTTTTCTAAAACAAAAAACAGGAAACCAAACATGTTCAATGTGTTTTCTTTATTGTTCTTGTTTTTAGAAAAAATAGAAAACAGTTTTCAAAAACTTTAAACAAACATGTCTTAATTAGTTTTTGTTTTTAAAAATTGTTCTGAAGAAGCGGTTTCTTAAAAGATAAAGTGGTATTTGCTCTTATTATCTAAATTTAGTGTCTTTATATTTTTCATAATAAAAAAAACTAGGAATGAAACACGTTCTCCTAGTTTTTTTCAAAACAAAAAATAGTTTATAAAAGCAGTAGACAAACGGGCCTTATGTTTTTTTATTTTATTTCATGTGTTGTAGAGGTTAGTTCCACGTTTCAAGGCAATTAACAAGGCGGCAGATGAAATCCTAGAAAAATTAATCGACATACATATGCAAGACGGTGGTAAAGATCATGATCATACCAACTTCATTGACATCATGCTATCTTTGAGTAACTACTTCGGCAATCCTAGAAATGATCAGTCTTCCAACATCATTGATCGAACAAATGTGAAAGCAATTGTCATTGACATGCTCGTCGGTGGCATCGGCTCTTCTAGCACTACGATCAGTGGGTTTCTCTGAACTCCTACACTTCATCCCAGGTGATGAAAAGCTTCAACAAGAACTAAGAAAATGTAGTCACCAAAGATCATGGTGGAAGAAAGATATGGAAAATTTGTTATACTTGAACATGAGTAGTGAAAGTCTTTAGACTCCACCCTATTGGACCTTCTTAGTCCCATGAGTCCAAGGGAGGATATTACAATTGAAGAATATTTCATACCAAAGATCAAACAGTTCTTGTAAATACATGGGCTATTGGAAGAGACCCTGATATTTGGTCAGATAATGTGGAAGAATTTTTCCCAGACAGGTTCATGAACAACGATATAAACTTCCAAGGACATGACTTTGAGCTTATTCCGTTTGGATCTGGTCGGAGAGGGTGTCCTGGGATACAGTTAAGTATGGTGACTATTGGACTTGTGTTGGCTCAATTGCTGCATTGTTTTAATTGGGATTTACCAGATGGTATGTCCTCGGATGATTTGGACATGAAGGAAAATTTTGGTTTGACGATGACGAGGGTCAATCACTTATGTGCCATCCCAACTTATCGATTATTAATTTAAAATACATATAATATTTTGTATCTTATGGTAGTGGGCTTGGAAAGTTGTAATACCACAATAAATTAATGGAATTGTATCTTCATCTAATAAACTGCTATCAATCTATCTTACTAAATAATATATGGAAATAAGTCCTATTTGGTTTTCCTTAAAAAAAAAAATAGTCTATTTGGTTTTTGTTTTTAAAAACTGTTTTTGAGAACATTTCTTGAAAACATAAAGAATATCATTTTAGAGTTTTTTGAAAACTATTATTGTTATTTGAATTTAGTGTTTTTTGTATTTTTCAAAACAAAGAAAAAATGAGAATCAAATATGTTCTTAATATTTTCCTTATTCTTCTTATTTTTCATAATGAAAATAAGATTCGAACAATGTTGTTTTGTTTATTTATAACGGTGAGTGTTAGGGTATTTTTGCATGTTTCTTTAACTAATATGGATCCTAAAATTAACAATTGAGTAAATCCTTTAATAACCCTAGGACTCAAAACTAGTGGACATTGAAATATATATGTGATAATATCATTCTAAAATTTGTGGTTATCTTTCCCTGCCTTTGAATCTCCATTTCCGCCACACGATACATGTCCTAGGTATGACTTGTATCGTTTGGTTGGGACGGTCATCGACATGTCCTTGTGACTTTGTGAAGATGGGGGGTGGGGGGGTTGGGGAACTTAGAGTGTATAGTCTTATCAAAAATGTAAAAAAATTTGGTACCATTTTTTCGAAATTTAGGGTTGGTGTAGAATTTATTATTGGACCCCAATCTTTTTCAGCTTGCATTTTCCACCATATAGTAATGAATTAGGTATGACTTATGTAGCAGTATATCATTATCAGATTCATACAGGAGTTCACTTCAGCCGCCTGCTGGCACTTTTCACAGTACTGTCTATTCTTACCTTACGTTTGGTTTAGAAGAAATTTGCGATTAAATAAAAAGAAAAGTAGAAGAAAATAAAAATCGAAAGAAAATAAAAGGTTATACGTCACTACTACAAAAAATCAAATTTATGAAGCTTCTAGAAAAACGTCATTAATAGAAATTTGTAGATTGATACACTGTCGTTTCTAAACCATGATATTGAAAGGGAGTGTCATAGTCCCTTAATTATATATATTTAAGCCTTTTTTCCCCAATTGAATAAAAAAAACCCCTAGCCTCAACCTGATACCTTTGTAGAAATTCCCTTCAAAACCCTTGTTTTTTGAATCCCACATAAAAAATTCAAATTGAGCTAGTTCTTCGCAAATTTCGATCATTTCCCTTTAAAAGCCAAGATTACGGATCCTCCATGAGGAGAGATCACCTATAGAAATAACAACCATCATTATGGTTTGCGTTGTTCTTCTTCTATAAGTTTTTGTATTTATGCAAGATCGATTTTTTTTAGATGTGAAGGTTTGAGTTGTATAAAGTAGAGGTGGGGAGTCGAGGCATGTTGACCGGAGATAAGAAAGTTTATAGAAATTTTTCTTCCCCAGATACTTGACGCTTCCTCACATGGCTTAGTCTAGGGTTTATGCTTTCTTTACTACTTCCAACCTCAAGTGAGTGGCAAGCACAAGACCACCACAATATATAGCTTCCACTGTGATGAAGCTCTTGGTTGCTTCATGATTTGTCTCACTAACAAGTTCTAGGATGCCCGGATCGTTGGAAGCAAGATAGCAGTTGGAGCGTAAAACCCATAAAGAGAGAAATGTAATTCTTTTTCCTTATTTTAGTTAGGTTTTTCAATATTTTTGGAATTGGGGAAGCAAAGAATTCGAGAGTTTCAATTGTTTCATTTCCGTTTCTTATTTTAATATTTTTTTTAAAACCTGTCTCCATTGCAGAGGATAAGTTTCTAGTTTATTATATTCCATGTAAAGCTTGGTCCTGTTTTTGAATTGTTTTGGGCTTGTAGATGTTAATGGCCTTGATGTTATGCTTGACATTTGGAGCATAAAGGAAAATACATCTAAAACCGAGAAAATGAGGAGAGCCAGTAATCCTTTTGATTCTAATTAACATTTCTTTCTTTTGTTCCCATGAAATCAGTTGAGACATCTAATATCTCGTTTTACTAATAGGAGATCAAAATCAATGATCATATGATCAGGCTTAAATCACGTGATACTCATGGAGCACCAGATAAGTTTGCTTCTCATATAATTTTCCATTGTTGTATTTATTTATTAATTTTTGTGGTTGTGGTAAAGCCGATGAAAAAATATTATTTTATTTTTCTCATGAACAATCGGTTCCTTTCCCTTTTTGTTGTAGATCAATCTAAGACCTCCTTGTACACACTCACTTGTCCCTTACTAGCCGGGCCTCGGGCGCTATTTCAATTTGTGTTAGCTATATTTTCTAATTTTGCAGAACATGTAGGATAGGACATGATGCCTTAGTTCGAGATGCAGTATATTTGGTATTTATTTATTATTATGTTTTTGTGTTTTATTTTGTTTTTTGGTTTCATACACCCTTTTATGTGTTATTTCTTCAATTCAATGCATTTTTTTATGTTGTAATTTATTATTTTCTGGAAAGTAATTTTAGTAACACTCAAATAGAAAATTAATTTTATGAGGATTCATGAAAATATCAAACTCTGTCTAAGTAATTGAACTTACTTTATTTCCATATGTAGTACGTCATCTAATCACTGTGAAAACTCAAAGCAAGCCATCGTATGTAAACAACCACCCAACCATTGGGGTGGAGTCAGGAAATGACTAGAGGGTCGATTACAGCATCTAGGTATTTGGTTCGAGGAAATATTATTAACACGAATTAAGTTATTGTAGCCTATTAATGGCTTGATGGCACAATATCTAGTATTTTTTTTTACATCAATTAGTTGGTGTGATAACATCGTAGTTCTCATAAAAACTTGAACCCGATTCTTTCCATAAGAAATGATAGGGTTTGAAAAATAGGTTCGCAGGCCCACTCACCAAGCCCAAAGAAGAGGCACGCCCCACGATGCGGGCCTTGGTCCTCGATGCTAGCCCCAAGCAGAGGCCGGCCCACTTTGGAGGCGAAGGGTGATCTTGGATGAATTAGAAGGTCCATATCCTACAAATCAGATTGTATTTCGCCAATACAGAAAATAGAATAACCCTTGACAAGATATCTTCCTTGAAATCAATGAAATCTTATCAATGAGGAAAGAGAAATAATATGAGATCATACAGGTTGGATCTCCTCCCAATAAGGAAGGAAGATTACTCCAAATAAACAGCTCTTTCTAAATCCATTACCAAATCCGATATTGATAAGAGAAACCCATCCAATGGGAGCAAATCCTAGTTATAGTACAACTGGTTGAACATCACATAATCACAAAGCCGCAGGTGAAAGGTCTGCTGAAAGCACTAAGCATTCTTAGACTCATACTCATATGCAACACATTCGCCACACCTAAAGCGAGTCTCTCTTTTCTCTCGAAATAAAAGTGAGCAGGCGTCGGAGCGGCGCGGGCACGGCCTCGCCCGACCCCCTTCTTCCTTGTTTTGCGGCAAAGTGCGATCCAGGCCTGCGGTCGGCGATGCTCGCGATCCTGCCTTAGCCCGAACGATCCAGACGCTGCATCCCAGCCCCTGAGCAATCGGGTCGGCTGGCATTGCGGCTCGGCCAGTTCGGTTGAAAAAGGCATCATCGGTTGGCGCCGTGCGTAGGAGCGGCAGGTTCCTTTATAAATATAAGCGAATTCCGATTCTGATGGTATGACGGGGAACACAAGCGGGAACAAACGCTAATCCGCCCGAGGATCACGGATCAGCCGGGCCCGGCGTGAATAATGGGCCTCGGATACATTGGGAGCAATCTGACCAATACGAGCGAAGTGGAGCGCTCGCGCCGTCGATTAACGCTGATAGAAGAGTTAGAACAACTTACGGACAAATGCAGCCTCCACGGGAGACCTGACGGACCAGGAAGATTAGCCGTTCCCCGTGAGAGACAGCAGTCACGGCATTCCCGAGGTGATGAAAGCGAGCGAGTCAGTAGAGGCGAGGCCTGAACCTGGTGGCCCCCGACGGAAGGGAAACAGAGCAATGCTCGGAGGACATGTATCGGGAGCAGAAGAACTACCTCACCCTCGACGGGAGCGGGGAGAACTAATCATGGGAATGAGAGGTTTAGGAGTCTTCAACAAGAACTCCAACCGTATGAAGGAGGTGGTTGGGGGCCAGCCTCGGATACTATGGACACCTTGAGTACGACAAGTGAATCACCCTTCACAGTAGGAGTTCTCGCTACCCCCTTCCGGCGAAATTCGAGTGCGGGTGGAAGCATTCGGTGGAATCAAGAATCCGTCGACCTCATTCACTTACAAAATAAGATGGAGTTACATGGGTATCAGGACCTGTGCGATGCAGGGCTTCCGCTACCACACTCAAAGGCCCAACCTTGGCATGGTTAATAAGAATTCCACCTTCATCAATCTCTTCATTCGAGGAGAACTATCAATTGCGTTCGTCTCCTTCGCCAGACCGGGACGTCTGAAGGCATGAGATTACCATCTATTGACCGTCAAGCGGGGCTCGCGGGAAAGTCCTGAAGTCCCGATCGCGAAGATTCAAGCCGAGTCCCTAAGATGGGCAATACCCGATGAAAAATTAATCACTTTGCATTCATTGCGGGGTTAGAATCTGCGATCGAAGGATTTGGTGTTTTCCATCTCGAAGAACCCTCAAGCAAGCATGGTAGGGGTGCTCATGGCCAGAGAAGTATATAAGCGGCGAAGAAGCCCTCCCATATCTAAGAGGCTCCACCCATATAGAGAAGAGTGGAGCAGAATGACAGCGAGGGCGAAGCCCAGACAAGCGACCAAGAAGGATCTCGAGAAAAATGAAGAGCGATCCCAGGCAGCCTCGAATCGTGCGGGTCCACCCACGGTCGAAAGGCGGCGGCGTTGTCGCCTCAGCGGTTCACTCCCCTACTTTGACCTCGGTGTCTCACGGAGTCAGCGGAAGTACGAGCGAGGTAGTTCTGGTGTAACTCAAATGAAGTCGGATCCCGCCACAAGAGACAACACCAAGTATTGCGAGTTCCATAGGGACTATGGGCATTGCATGGACAACTATATACATCTAAAGAGAGAAATAGAGTACTTAATACAACGTGGATACCTCCGGCGTTTCATATCTCCAGAGGGTCGGGCTAAGTCGGGCTGAGGTGGAAAAACCAGGAACCCGATTTGACTCGACAACCGCCGCCTCGCGAATGACGACTTCGGCACCAACAGCCCCTTGGAGAGATTCATGTGATCTCAGGAGGGTTCGCGGGAGGAGGAGAGTCTAGTTCGACCGGAAAGCCCATCTGCGCGACATCGGGTCAGCGGAAGTAGGGAAATCAATCGGTATCAAGCGCATGACACGACATCCATCCCATTCTCGACTGGTTGGAGGGATGCCAACACCCTCACGGCTTGACCATTGGTAGTTCGGTAGTAGTAGCAACCAAGGCGGAGTTCCATAGGGTCCTAATTGACAATGGGAGTTGGTGACATCATCTTTCTAGATCGGCCTTCGATAAGATATGGGCATTAGGAGAGAAAAACTAGACGTCCAGCACAAATCTGTAAGGGTTTCTAGGGGAAAGGTGTTACCTTTGGGGCTCGATCAAGCTGGGTGCTCACTGGGAGGCCCCCTTACTTGACGGCTTGACAAGCAGCCAAGATTCCTCATTGTAGACGCCCATCAGCTTATAATATGTTGTTAGGAAGACCCTCACTCAGCGCAATAAAAGCCATCCTCCGCATACCACATGATAATCAAGTTCCCAACCATACACGGGTTAGGATGGATTCGAGGAGATCAGCCGGATAGCGGGGAATGTTACGGCCTCCATGGGCGAAGCGGTCGACAAGCGTGAATGTGAGCGAATTTGGACATGCGTGACGAGGTGCCCACCTGACCGAGCCTTGGGGAAGCTGGAACCCGGTATCGGCTGGATGTGACCGGAACATCTTACCTCTCTCGGCTCCCGAACTAGCGGAAGATCTCAAAGCCTTCTTTCAGTTTTAAAGGTGAGCGACGTCTTATGGACGGAGGCTTACATGGGAGAATTGACCTATGGTAATCACACATAGAGTGAGATTTTGATCCGGAGTCCTTCAAGCCCGTCAGCCAGCGAAGGAAGCCGCTGAAGATAAAAGACATCAGCGAGGTCGACAAGCTCCTCCAAGCGGGAGCGATCAGAGAGGTGGAATATCCTGAGTGGTTGGCAAACGTCGTGCTCGTTAAGAAAGAAAATGGTAAGTGGTGACTCTGTATCGACTTCACCGACATAAACAAAGCATGCCCAAAGGATAACTTCCCTTTGCCGAGGATCGACCTCATCGTGGAAGTCACCGCAGGCCATGAACTTCTCAGTTTTATGGATGCCTTTTCAAGCTACAACCATATCAGTATGGACCCAGACGACCAAGAAAAGACCTCGTTTGTCACAGCACTGGGAACCTATTGTTGTGTCGGGTGATGCGTTTGGACTCGAAGCCGGGGGCCACTGCAGGAGGTTGGTGGTGGGGATGTTCCCGGAATAGGATAGGCGCTGACTATGGAGTATGCATGGGCGACATCTTGGTAAAATCCACCCTGGTAGGCCTCCACATGCTCATCTCTCAGAAGTGTTCCAAATCTTAAGAAGTTACAACATGAAGCTAAATCCAGCCAAGTGTGCCTTCGGCGTGTCAGCCGAAAAATTCCTGGGTTTCATAGTGAACAACCAGGGAATTGAGAGCAAATCAGACAAGATAAAGCGGTGCTGAGCATGCCGCCACCCTACGAAATTTATAAAGGGAGAGTGCGGTAGCAGCGGGGAAGGATTGCAGCTTTAAGCCGGTTCGTATCCAGGGCAAGTGATAAATGCCGGCCTTTCTTCCAAGTTCTGAAGAAAGCCTTTCAATGGGACACAAAGTGCGAAGAAGCATTCTCAACATTGAAAACATATCTGAGTTCCCCTCCCATTCTAGTAAGTCTATGAGAGGGAGTTCCTTACTCTATACTTGTAGTGTCGGACTTTTCCTTCTTATTTGTCTCGTCGAGGAGATAAAGAATGAGTTAGGCGCCAGGTTACTATTGCGTGAGAGACTCACAGGAGGCGGAGGAGGTACCGAGGATGGAAAAGTTAATTTTGGCTCACGGTAACCACGGCTCGGAAGCTGCCGTATTTCAAGCTCATACCATAGAAGTTCCAACGGAATGCAGATGAAACAGAGTGTTATAAACCAGGATTTCCGGCGTAAGTCGGTAATGTAGAAATTTGGCGGGTTCGATCTCAGTACAGACCAACAATAACGAAGGGCAAAGTCTTGGGTGACTTAGATCATCAAGTTTTACATCGGGAACCCACTAAGGGCCTTGACAGCATTGAGCCTCCCAGTGAAACTCTGCGTAGATGGAGCCGAGGCAGCGAGGGAGTGGAGCTTGGGATCTGTTCAACCCGGAGGATATATAGACATTGAGTCGCACTCAGTTTTTATTCCACATACTTCCAACCGCAGTAAGTATGAGGCCATCATAGCGGAACTCTGACTGTAATTCACTAGAAGTCGGCCGGTCTGAGAGTGCATAGTGACTCCCGGTGGTGGTAGACAGAGATAAAAGATACCTCTGAGCCCCGAAGTGAAGGATGATTCTATACCTCAGAAAGTTCGTGACATATTAAAAAATTCGATTGTTAGTTCGGCCAAGCATGTCCCGGAAGCGGAGAGACTCCGGCCAGGCGCCTTGAGCGAAGTAGCCACTGACCTCATAGGAAGACCTCGGCGGTCGACACTGTGAATGCAGCGAGAGCCTCGTCGATCTCTATAGGCGAGGAAGTTGCGGTCGGGTCAGCCAGGCCTGGATAGAGTATAGGTTATATTATAGACGGAAGCCTGCTTGACGACCAGAAGACGGTAAGATAAGAGGCCAGTGCGAGGTTTGATCCTGAGGAAGCCTCTGAGGGTTTTTCACACCTTTCCTTAAATGGGTGGAGAAGAAAGCAGAGTCGTGCTAAGAGAGAAGTACGAGGGCATATCTGAGTCATCTTCGGGCTCGAACATTAGCGGGGAAAAGTCTTGAGGCGGGGATATAAAACCTGATACTTAAAGATCACGGTCGACCTAGTCGAAATCACGAGAATCGCAGGGCGTTCTGAGATCCTCCGCTCTGGTGAGCCATGCTTGTCGATCCACAAGCCCTTGGCCTTTTCAAGCGGAGGTGGGGTTTTGGACATGGGACCCTTGCCCATTGGTAGGTCGATTCTGTCCTGTCGTCGCGGGTGGATTACTTCACCCAGTGGCGAATGAAACCTTTAGCCACAATTCACGGAGGCAGAGAGATCATGAATTTGTGTGGCGGGCCATCATATGCAGGTTTGGTATCGGGGCCTTGGTATCGGAGACAGCGGAAGCCAAACTAGCTAGCCTGATTATAGAGCGAAGATCTTGTTTGTGTGGCGAGCCATCATATGCGGGGTTTGGTATCCCAGGCCTAATTATCGGACAAGCGGAAAGCAGTTCGACAACTGCTAAATTCGAGGAGATTTCCTATGTGGCTCAAATTCAAATTATTCTCATCTCATTTTATGATCAACGGACAAGCGAAGTGTATCAGAACCCTTAGCGCCTTGAAGATAGTTGAGACCATAAGAAGTGGGTGGGCCTCCCAGGGAATTTATGGGCTATGGGACGACACGAAGTCGATGACAGGGGAAGCCCCATTCGCCCTGCGCCCGGCCGTGACGGTAGCCAGATTGAGGTCGGAATAAAGTCTCCCGGGATCGAGTTAGCATCGTTGGAACACAATAGCCCAGGGCGCCGTGCCACGAACTTAGAACTCTGGATGAAAGCGGCGATTTCTAAGGCGTACGGAGGATTATCAAAGGAAGGCGTGAATATTGCCGTAAGTCAAACCAGAGCTATATCGGGCGATTTAGTCTTAAAGAAATCTGCCATCGAGGAAGAACGGCGCATGGAAGCGGAGCCCAATTGGGAAGGTCCTTACGTCATATCTCGAGTCGTCGGTAGGGCAATTTATGAGCTTCGAGACCAGAGGAAGGAAAAATCTTCTGACATACATGGAATCACGAGGCATCTTAGAAAGCGTTTTACCGAGTAGGCATCGGTTTGTAATATTAAATAGAGCCTTGTGATTCATAACGAGTTGACGTTATGGTTATTTGGTTAGATATCTCGAAGCAGTTCGATATATAAGACACGAAATACATAATGAGAAGAAAGTTCATAGATATAAAAACCACTCTTTATTCCAATCGGATTACATTGGGTTACATTCCAGGTGATATCATGATTACAAATTAGTGCAGTGATTCCTAAAAAATAAAAATAAAAATAAGAAGGCAAAGGAGAAAGAGAGAATGAATAAAAGGAGAAGGAAAGGAAAGAAGTGGAAAAGAGGAGGAGAAGAAAAGGGATGGAAGGAGTTTATGCAGAAGAAACAAAAAAGCAAAAGGGAGAAAAGAAAAGAGGAGAAAAAGAAGGAGAAGGAGAAGAGAAAAAGGAAAAAAAAAAACGAGCTTGACGGCACAAGAGATGCCTGACCCTCTAGGACGCATTCCTAGCACAAAGCTAGGGAATAACATGACTCCCATAAAGGGAGACTAGGAAAAACACAACTCCACAAGCGAGAGAAAGCGAAACGGACCCTCGAGAATCTCGGTGGATCCCCAATGAAGACTACCAAACTGCGATACTTCATCTCGCACAGACTCCAGTCACGTACCACAAAAACCAAAGTATTCGAAATGTAAACTCTTTAGCGATAAAGCCACCATTTATAAGAAGATCATGGCCCTTGGAAACCCGCGCGAACGCTTCAAATTCTCCATAAATCAATATTAAAAAGGCGTTGGCACCTTTCGAAAATTAGAAGCCCAGAATGGGCGCATGCGGCGATTCAGTCAAGCGGTGATGCGTAGAGAGCGGCGACTCACTCGGCGAGTTCATCTACTCTTGCACGAGCCACTGGCGCCTCGGAGAGTCGGACTCATTTCGAGTACATCGCCACTTTCATTTGTCGCCACTCGGATGGAACGCCGCAAGGCTGCGGCCGTCAGGGAGCCCGCGCCGGCTCACTGCGGCCGAGCTCATGCACTGCTGCGTAAACCCTGTACCTCGGAAGTCATATCGGCTCGGGCTACATTGCCGCCGGCTCACATCGCCACTCGTTGGGCGCTACGAGCCACGGCGCGAGAACCCGCGCGAAGACTCGCTCTAACGACTCATCTACTACACACGAGGCCTGTACTTACTCGAAATCACCGTCGACTCAAGCTACATTGCCACTCGGCTACATCGCCCTCCCGGTTGGAACCTTTGAGCCCGCAGCGCCCGGGAATTACGCGGCATACGAAGAGCTCATCTACTTTACGGGCCAGCTGCCCTCGGAAGTCGAATCGGCTCGAGTATATTTTGCTTTCGGTTACATCTCGCCACTCAGTGGAACACCACCAAGGCCACAGCGCCAGAAGCCACGTAGCTCACTCTGACAAGCTCATCTACTTTACACGAGCCCGCGGCCTCGAAGTCGATCATTTCAGGCTACATCGCCGCTCGGCTGGAGCATACAAGGCCACAACGCGAGGGCCACGCGGCTCGCTCGGCGAGCTCGTCTACTTTGCACGAGCCACACGCCTTAGTCGGATCATCTCAAGCTCACATTGCCACTCGGCTACATCGGCTTTCGGTGCGGGCGCCCTGAGGCCACGGCCCCGGGAGCCACGTGGCTCGCTCGGCCAGGCTCATCTACTCTGCATAGGCCCGCGTGGCCTCATAGAGTCGGATCGGCTCGGGCCTACATTGCCACTCGGCTACATGTCGCCACTGGTTGGAGTCACCAAGGCCCACGGCGCTAGGAGCCCAGGCTCGCTGACAGGCTCATCTACTACACATGGCGCGCCTCGAGAGATCATATCATTTCGAGTACAATTGCCGCTCGGCTACATCGCCACTTTCGGTGGAGCGCCACCGAATACATCGCTAAGGCTAAAGCGTCACTTTGGCGGTTCGTCTACTCTGGACGGAGTCACGCTACCTAAAGGTGCCATCTCGGTTCGAACCAACTCGGCCAATGAGCGATAACTCACATGGACGAGCTCTGCACAACTATTCGCAGTGACGAGCTCTTCCTAGGAGTCCACATAGTGAGCTACCTTGTTGTTCGCGTGCTGAGTTCTTCCCGAGAAGTCCATGGGCCGAGCTACGCGTCGTTCGCGTGGCGAGCTCTTCACAGCAGTTCATGGACGAAACCTACCAGGCGATTCCTTGCAGACGAAGCTCTTCCAGTTCACATGGGCGAGCTCTGCACAACCATTAGTGGCAGGCCTTCTAGAAGTCCACATGGAATGAGTACGCGCCGGCGGTGCGAGTGGCGAGTTCATATGGGCGAGCTCTGCACAACCGATGCGATGGCGATGCGCAAAGAAGTCCACATGAAGCGAGCCACGCCGGCGGTTGATTCGCGGTGCGGGTTCATATGGGCGAGCTCGCGCAGTAAACCAGCGATGACGGCTCTTCCTAGAAGTCCACATAGGCGAGCCCTACTCGAGGAGTTCACAATTGGCGAGTTCATATGGGCGAGCCCTATCCGGCTATTCGCATAAACGAGCCAGTAATCACGTTGGCGAACTCGGCGACTCGGCGCAATGCGGCTAAAAGTCAACTCAACTGCGGCGACTACGGCCAGCGTTCGCATTGGCGAGCTCTTCCTAGCGATTCACATGGGCGAGCCCTACCCGGCGGTTCCCCGGCCTTGAGCGAGCTCTTTCCAGCTGATTCACATGGGCAGGCCACCCGGCGATTAGCGAGCCGAGCTCTTCGGCGATTCACATGGGCGAGCTGCGCCTGACCGATACAGCGATGCGAGCTCTTCCTAGAAGTCCACATGGACGAGCCCTGCTCAGCAGTTCATATGGACAAGCTCTGCACAACCATTCGCAGTGACGAGCTTTTCCTAGAAGTCCACATAGGCAGGCCACCTTTCGGCGGTTATGATTAGCCCGAGTTCATATGGGCGAGCTACGCGCGACCATTCGCGGTGACAAGCTCTTCTGAAGTCCACATAGGCGAGCCACCTTTCGGCGGTTGCAGTGTGAGTTCGCATGGGCTGAGCCTATCAGCTATTCGCATAGATAGAGCTGACAATCCGCGTTGAACTCAGCGACTCGGCGCATAGGCCATGCGGCCCTGAAGTCAGCACCGGCTTTCGGCGACTCGGCCAATAAGGCCCTGACTGGAATTGGCGATACGCGAAAATGGGTCATGCGGCCCTGGGAATACGATTTAACTCATGCAAACCAGCCGATAGAGATCAGCCGCTCAAGCGACGAGCTGCGCCTTGCGGCCCTAAAAAAAAAAAAATCGATTCGGCCTTGCAAAATGATCGGTGAACCGGTAGCTCGATTTGAGCTCGCCTATCTGAGCTGATAGTCTAGGAATCGGTCCAGCTCGTACAAATTAGCCCATGAAGCCTCAACAACACAGTTTGACGAGCTTAATTGCTCAGCTCAGACCCTCAATTCGGACCATACAATTCATGAAGAAAAGCGAAAATACTACAGTAAGGCGCGGGCCGATGAAAAAAATGAATATTTATTCAGAAATACGTATGTCCGGGCCCAGGCACGACAAAGGAAAACGCTGGCATAAAGAAAAATAAAAGTCGATATTAGGCGGCGAGAAATGAGTGCGAGAAACCTAGGAGTCGGGAGCGAGGCGATGAAGAGGGGAATCGGCAGGCGGGGTATCAGTTCTTGAGAATAATTTCGGAGAAAGACCTCTGTTTCCTCATCGGCAGAATCAGTTGAAGTCAAATCCTAGGTAGGCGCTGCGCGCCTGGCTGGCGAAGGCCACGAGGGGCGCGAG
Source organism: Tetrastigma voinierianum (assembly GCA_016808115.1). Taxonomy (NCBI): domain Eukaryota; kingdom Viridiplantae; phylum Streptophyta; class Magnoliopsida; order Vitales; family Vitaceae; genus Tetrastigma; species Tetrastigma voinierianum. The sequence continues at coordinate 221,748 of JAEQBH010003258.1, forward strand.
CCTTTGGCTTGGTCCCTCAATGCGCTATGTATCATCCTCCAGGTAACCAGGATATTTCTTTGGTGAGATCCGCGCCAATCCGCGACCTCCTCGTTCAGCCGCTCGCGTTCACGACCTCGGAGGCTTCCCGCGACCGAGCCGTGTCTAGTATGCGGCCTCGGAGAGGCCTCGCCGAGTACGGCCAAACTGCGCTGCTATCCACCGCAGTTGCGTTGGGCGCCATCGGCTCCTCTTGAGACTCCTTGGTCGCCCGGGATGTGGCGAGCTCATCCACAACCGTCTGAAGCTTCGTCTTGGGAGGACTGCGGCCCATCCGAGGTCTCAATCGGATCACTCGGCGCGACATATAGACTCACCCGGACGAAGTTCGCCTTCAACGTTCGCCGGCTTCGCCGAGACCGTCTTCTCTACTCGCCGGGACACGGCTAGAAGCGAGGTATGCTACCGTCGGTTAAGTCTCTCCACCTCTTGACCATCTGGCGAGCAGTTAAATTATTTCGGTCCGCTCAAAGAGAAGGCCGCCTTCGCCTTATCATCCGGCGATTTTGTGCTTTTCATTACCCAGTTGCCTTATCGGCGGACCCTTCAAATAGTGTTTGCTGCACATCAAACATGAAGTCAACATCCAACACGGGATCAATCTGAAAATAGACACTATCAGATACGAGGGGACTTACTGAGGCAACCCCCTGAAGGGATAGAGCCAAAGCCTCATCAGCGAAGCGGCCTTTGACCTCCAAGGTGAATCCTTGAGGACGGACAAGATCGCACCTACCGCGAGTTCAGCGTTGAAGAGCAAGAGTCGTCGTCTTGGCGGCTTTTGATTCAGGACTTTTTCTGCTAGCTCTTCCACGCCGGAGGTGGCCTAGCACTCTCGAGTTCGAGGCCGGTAATAGGCATAGCCAGCGGTACTCGCGACTCCATCAAGAGATTTTTTGCCTTTACATCAGGCTTAGTAAGGGGTGGAGAGCTCGTGACCACAGGAGCCTCGGCTGCGCGGGCGGCTACGCTCAGGCTTTCTAGCAAGAGAAGGTGGGCGCCCCAATTTACGAACCTTGGCCAAGAAACCGGCCGATCTTTCTCAGTGGAGCTCGATTTTTTCCGTTTCACACTCCGGGGCTTCCGAGACAGTGCCCCCAACTGGACCAAAATCTCTCCCCTAGTAGGAGTGGCTACGGTAAGGATAATGGGAGAGATTCCCATGGTAGAAGGAGGCAAGGGCCTCGACGATGAAACGTAGACCTTAAATTGGATGGACCCGGGATGTGGGATTTTATCATTTCGGCGTGGAATGAAGGGGTTTCGCCAGCGCTAGGCTACGACATTATCTTCGGCCACTAAGGTCGAGTCGGGCACCTAGGGAGGCATGAGGAATAATGCGAGAGTCGAAGTATTCAGCAGCCTTCACAGGGGTTACATCAAAAGCAGGCAAACACTCACAAAAGATTGTCGGGGTGGTCAAAGCCAGGAACGCCCGGAGTGTGGAGTCCTTGTCGGAAGGATCATACTCAAGTCATAACCGCTCACAAGAAATAAAATTAAAGCTGGCTTATGGGAGGAAGGAGGTCGAGAGATGCAGGGAGGAGCTCAGGGCCTTTGGAGAAGTAAAGCCCTCGGGTGGTCTCCTTTAGTGCAAAGATAAAAGGAGCAAAAGCCACGCTAGGACGTCAAGCCCTACGTCCCATAAAAAGACGATAGGCCACCAAAATACGACCGTTGGGGCGAGTTGGGAAGAGACGATGCTGTGAAATATTGCGAAGCCGCTTTTATGAAGGGTGCGATTGGAAAAGCAGTAATTATCGAGGCGACCTCAAAAACATACCATCCCAAGCAGGCTTCATACAAAAGTCGACGTCGAGGGTCCATACTTTCGGACACCGGGGGAAGTCGATGCGTTCGGCAAAGTGGCCATCTGAAGGACCGACCTTGCTGGTCCCAGTCCTGACATGTTAGACGGCAGTTTGGGTAATCACGTTCGGGATATTTGGTGAGTTTATTTTCCTTTATCCTTATCCAAAGGGAGGAGGAGGCGCGAAACGTTAGGTTTAACCAGTAGAGCGGTGGGAAGCATCACTGACAGATCAGGGCCGGCAACAAGCTAAAAAGTTATGTATCGTAAAGAAGAAGAGCGACCGGGACCCATAATAAAGCAGCGGAGATCGATCAATCCTAACCACAGCGCCTCGTCATACAATCGAAAAAGAAACGAAAAGAGGTAGAAACGCAGTGGTCAGAACAAGAATGGAAGAAATATAAAAATCTTGGAAAAGACTCTGCAAAAGGGTCGGATAAAGCTGCGAGCAAATAAGAAGTACGAGATCGCTTGGAAGAGGTTGGAGGACGAGAGAAGCACGGAATGAAAGGAGTCTGCGGCCAGAAGAGCTAGAAGTGGAAGCGAGGCGAAAACTGAGAGTCATGCGATTATCACAAGACATATGGCGTGACTAAGCGCCCGCTTAACCAACCTTAAACGGACCACGTGGAGATTGCATAGGTCGCAGCTTGATCTGACCACTTGCCAGCGTCCTGCCGTGCGAGGCTGGGGGCAGCGATAGAGTTTGAAAAATGGGCTCGCGGGCGCTCATGGCTAAGAAGAGGCGCGCCGCAATGCCAGGCCCCTTGGTCCCTCGATACTGACCCAAAATGAAGGCCGACCGGCCCCGGGCGAAGGGCGATCTTGGATGAATTAGAAAGTGTATCTGAATCAGTTATTCGCCAATACGAGAAATAGAATAACTTTGACAAGATGTCTTGCGCCAAATCAATAGAATGTATCGATAGGAAAGGAAAATAATAACAGTCGTCACGAGTTTGGATCTCCTCCGATAAGGAAGGAAGATTCTTTCCGAATATCCTTATTTCTTCCATCCATTACCAAATCCGATATTGATAAGAGAAACCCATCCAATAGGGCAATCTGAATTACGGTGGCTTGGTTGAACATACACTATAAATACAAAAAGCCACGGCGGAACGAAGGTCACGCCAAGCACTAACGCATTCTTAGAGCGCGTACTGTATGCAAACGCGTCGCCCTGGCAGTCTCTCTTTTCTCTCGAGAAAGAGCCGGCTTAGGCATCGGAGGCGGCACGAGGCATAGCCTCGCCGACCCCCCTTCTTCCTTGTTTTGCGGCGAGTGCGAGTCGGGAAACTGCCCAGATCGTGATATAGCGATCACGCCTCGGCCCGAACGATCGAGACACACCGCACGGCCCGCAAGCAATGAGGTCGCCGGCTGACCCCACGCTCCGGCCAGTTAGGTTGAAAAAGGCATCATCAAACTCAATATTTGATAAGGAGTCCATGAGGTGACAAAAAAAAATTTTACTCCATAATATATCCTTCATTTATCTTACCCTGGCCACCAACACAATCAGAACATCCCACTTCCCTCTTCTTCTTCAACCCCACATCTCCATTTCTTTGTTTCTTATTCTCCTCAACCTGTTTTGTATCTCCTTCCTCTCAAGCTCCACCTTGGTTTCTTTAAGATTGGCCTCTCATTTGACTAAAAGCCCTAACCCGAAATCCCCATAAACTCATTCGTCGACTAAGAAGCTTCCTTCTTCTAAGCACGACAGTGTGTGCTAAAGAGAAACTATCAGTCAATTGAGTTGTTAGACAAGAATTCTCATTATAGTTATAGAATCTAGGTTTCTTTCTTCATTAACAGGCAAGGATGGAAATATCGGTTTCGATGGATATATCGGTACTTTGATTTTACGAATATATCGGAGATATATCAGTGGATATTTTTACATGAATATCTATATATCGGAAATTAACAAAAAAACTTTGAAATTCATGGAAATACTTTCTAAAAGTGTAAAAATGACATTAATAATCAAATATATACATTGAAATTACATTACAATAAGCTTTTAAAATCAAAATGAAGATCGATGTGGCTCCATTACAAAATTTGATAAAGGGATCCTGTCTTGATAAAGACAATACTTATACTAGCTAAGACATGGTGTTTCGATAATATTGATTATAGGATCGAACATATCATGCATAAATGTCTTGACTTGTATCCACAACTTCTCGATGGATAGAAAATTCGGGGTTCATCCACATGCTCGTTTCAAATATTAACTAACATTTATTAATATATTATTAATGAAATGTTAATTTATTAATATATTATTACTAAATTAACTAATTTAAAATATGAAAGTATCATATAAACTATCACAAAGAAAATTTTTTTGGAGTGAAATGAAGATTAGATATGGGTAGAGAGAATTTGTGATCAAATGGAATGATTTTAGAGTATTTATAGATTTTTGGAGTGAAGTAGCCGTTGGATGGTCAAATCTTTGTAATTTGAACAAGCGGTTGGATTTTATTTTTATGCAAATCACGATAGTTAGATCTTCTTTAAGCGTGGAATTTATCCATAACCATTGGATCAAGTAAGGATTTCAAATCTGATCGTTTGGATATATCTTGATATATCTCTGATATTTTACCAAAAAATTAAACTAACACGCACGTGTGCCACAGACCCGATATTTCCACGCTATATCGGTCAAAAACCGATATATCGATGATATGTCGTGGAATATTCTGCGATTTTTCGATTTTATTAGCAGATTATTGATGGCGGATATCGTTTCGGCCTTCTGCAAATTATCACGTTATATCTGGCGATATATCAGATATTTTAAACCTTGTTAATAGGTTTATTTCTCTTTATCTTTGTCTCTTTCTCCTTATTTGTATTCTTTTGAATCTCTACAGTCTAGGTTCTAACATTGTTTAAGAACAATAATAAAATGGTTATTTGTTCCATATTATGTTTTTTTTTAAGCAATGTTTAAGAGCAATGATCTCGAGGATATCTTGTAAACGTGGTTATGTGTCTTTTGAATATGCTCTAGGTGGGTTATTAGTTGAAGTCTAATTCTAGGTTCCAACATTGTTTAAAACAGTAATGCGATCGTTATTTTTAGACTATATAAGTGATAAATAGATAATTAATATATTATTAAAAATAAAATTAATTATAAATGGATTTATTCAGTTCAAGCGATTTAACCGATTCAAAGAAAAACGATTTTTACCTTTGAACCAGACTTATTTTAATGTCGATTCATGGTTCAACCGGTTGGATCGTCCGATCCGATCTACCGATCTGGTTTTTAAAACATTAATATTTATCATATAATATTACAAAATACTTATACATATTTTATAAGAAAAAAGAAGAAAAAACCTAGTATGAAATTATGAGCAAGCCATGAATTTTCCACTTTGTCTACTAGCAAATCCGAGCACATCTTTCTACATACATCCCAATGTCAACATCCTTGGATAAAACAAAATATGTGTCTGAATGAGAAGACGCTTGATTCATTGTTGGCCTTGGAGTAGAGTTGGGTTACTATTTGTAGATTCCCCAAAAAACACACCAAAACCTGGTTCACATTAGTTAGGGTCCAGGATTTAATGAGCTTTTTAGACATTTAAAAATATTTTTAAATAGAAAATGTTTAGAAATATTTCTAAATTTAGTATAGTTTTTACCATATGAATCTAAAAGTATATTTCAGACATCTTACACGTGAAAAACAGCTTTTCTACAATTTTAAAATTTTGAATATAAACTGAAAATGTCTCTTGAAATACACTTTCATAATTTAAAATTTTTTAATTTATATTGAAAGTGTTTTTTGAAGAGGCACATTTATAATTTTAAAATTTTTTAATTTAGACTAAAGTGTCTTTTTAAAATCTGATTTCTAAATTGTTGAAATGTTATACTGAAAGTGTCTTTTGAATAAACATTTTCAAAATTTTAAAAAATTTGAATTTATATTGAAAATGTTGAATTTATATTTAAAAAGTGTCTTTTTAAAACACACTTTCTAAAATTTGTGTTTCTTGAAGAGACACTTTCTAAATTGTTGAAATATTATATTAAAAGTGTATTTTGAAAGACACTTTCTAAAGAATTAGTGAATGTCTTTTAAAGAGACTTTTTAAATAGCTTTTCTCTCAACTTTTTACTATCAAAACCCACATTTTGAAACTTTATCTCACGTGTCAAGTTTATGTAGAGAAAACTATACTATACTTGGGATTAGTTTTCAAACCACACATTTTCAAGATTTTTTATTATTTTATTATTTTATTATTTTTCTATTATATTTGGGAAACATCCAGGATTTGATACCTTTGAGATTTGAGGTTGGAGAATGGTAGCTAGAAGAGAGTAACTTCAAAGATTTAATTTATTATTATGAAATAAGGAAAAAAGTGTGAAAACATAATTTGATGCAAAATAAAGGCATGACTTTAAAACATGCAATTAAAGTTTCAAAAATACATATTTTGTATTTGGGATGTTTTCTAGATCGCTTGCATGCTTAGCTAGGTTTGTTTCCGTTTTTTTAGTTTTATGTGTGATTAAGGTTAAATATTACGGTAGATATTTTATTTATATTTTCTTTCTAATTATTTTATAATATATAAAAAGACATATTTACAATATAATAAGAATATGATTAGAAATCACGAGACTCTTACCAAGTTCTTGAAAAGCTTGAAACATAGAATTTTCATAGCTTTTATCTTACTTATTGATCTCTTCCATAATAGGTGTGAAGTCTTCGTTATTTCCGATTTATCAATTAATTATTTTATAATTGATTATAGAATTTTCAATATCCTATCTATTTATTAATAATCAATAATTTCATAATTGATTTTGACGTGTTGAATTTTCTTCTTTCAAACCTGATTTTAGCAGTAAAATGTGGTCGAAAAAATGTCTTATTGCGGATTGTATGGATACGTTACCACCTTGCATCATAATTCCAACCTCATGACTCACGTGGGAAGCGAATTAATAGTCAGTAAAAATCATAGTTGATTTTGTGTGATGTGAAAGATCATCATCACAAAAATCAAAACTGAACAATGGGACCCATGTTGTAGTGCAGAAGTTGGACACACGTCAATTTGAGGTTTCCATTTGACAGATATTTTGATAATTTGAAGCTTCGAATTTAAACAAAATTTAAATTAGCAAAAATATTGAAATTTCTTTGATTGAAGATTTCGATCATATTACTGGAAGTATGCAACTTGTATAGCGATAATATAAAACTATAGTAGAATTTGAGCTTAATATGAACATCTTGTTTCACATAATGGTTTGGTACGGAACTTTATTTTACCTAAAAATAATATTATCTCATGATTCTTTTTTTTTTTTTATAGAAATGTTCATGTCAAAAATAAGGGTTGTTTGGTTCCTTAAAAAACTATTATTGAGAACAGTTTTTTAAAACACAAAGAGAATCATTTTGATGAAAACTATTCTTATAATTCTCTTGAATCGAGGTGTTTCTGTGTTTTAAAAAAAAAGAACTAAAGTCTTTTCTATTTCCTTGTTCTTCTTATTTTACAAAACAAAAAATCAGCTTTCAAAATTGTTAACAAATAGATTTTATTACCTTGAAATATTTTTATGCTAATTTTTTAAATCCTTATAAGAACATATCATTATAACGATAATATACAAAATGAATAGGCGTACAAAAAACAAGTTATTGACTATAACTAATCATGTAGAAATAATTAATGTCAAAAGATAACATTTTTCATCTGGAACCAAATCCATCCTCCTTGGAATCAAAATCCACGCGTTTTCCTATAAATAGTTTTTGATAGAAAATGAAAATTTCTCGTATTATTCAGAATATTTTGAGCCTTTAAATAGACACAATACACAACCGAAAATCCTAATGAAATGTCATATCTAACACTCTCAGGTTATCCAACAACTCCTATAAAAATAAGGATGAATGTTGATGGAATGGAAAAGAACTCATGTGGAAAAGTAGATACTACTCTGATATATAAACGAAGATTAGAAAGGATGGTTAAGTCATATGCAATACTGAAATCGCCCTTTGTTGACAATTGCCAAAAGCAGTTTAAAAAATTGACCTCGTAAAGAACGATTGGTGGCAAATTATGTTTTTGCAAAAGGGATGGATGAGGAGTCTGTACAATTTAGATAAATTCCACTTTTATCTTCGTTATTTGTTATTATACTCATTTTTTTACTACACGATTAACTTGTCATTTCATTTTCAAGTAAGGTCATGTTGTAAAACCCGAAAAAATTCTAATTTTCTAAAAAATGGTAAAATGGTAATTTCGGTCAAAATTCGGAAATTTTCCAGATCTTGGATGATGAAACGGACTTCACTGTTGGAATCATATCGCGAAATCTAACTACCACGTCGAATTTCGTCAAATTCCGAGACAATCATAATTTCACGTTTTTCGAGGCATGAAGAGGAGTATGGGACACTTGGCACTTTATGGGTGTTTCGAAGGTGCCACGTGTGGAAGTGATGAAATGGGTCAAACAATGAGCGAATGGGGCTCACATAAGGACACATGACATCATGCCATTGGAGGAAAATCCATGGTAAATGGATAAGGGATAAGGTAATCCCAGATAGCAGGCGATAGTGGTGACATGTGGCGAAGAGAGTACTCTCCCACTTGACTGACTTGATGACAGATTGAGTGGGGAAAATAGAGAGAGAAAGAAGGAAAAGGAGAGAAAAGAGAGGTTTTGGGAGAAACTCTACGCTTCTCACAGATTTCCTGGTGATTGGTCACGTGAGCTCAGCGAGACGAAGCGAAAGTTGATGCCCACTGCCAGAGCTACTCGTGGAGTGCAGGTTTATGGGTTTCAACAAACTCACGGGAGGTAGGAGGTTCTTCTCTACTTTGGTTATTTTTGTGGAAACCATTCAAATGGAATGGATGGTATAAAGATTAGGTGAGTGGCCGTTTGATTAGTCGAAACGGGATGAATATTCTGAAATTTTGGGACCGACTTTGGATCGTCCCGGATTGATTTCTTGTTGGGCTGAAATGGTCCTTGTATGCTGTGTTTTATGTTATTGATTGGTGTTTGAATAACATACAAATTGTGTGTTGATATGTTATTTCTATGTTTAGACTAACATGTTGTGTGTAAATTTTGTTAATATATGCATACTTGATATATTAGCATATATTATATATAAAATGACATAATGCATTTCATATACTGCTTAGGGCACCACTAGAAGAACAGTAGGTGTGAGTGCATGACAAATAAAATCGGAGGGTTGTCCAAACAATGATTTTTTTTGTATACTTATTCAAATAAAAATTTATCGGAAAGTTGTCCGAAGAATTGTGTTGGGAAATCGTCCATGATTCACGTCGGAGAAGGACATAGATGACCCCCAGTTAACCAACAAATATTCACCTCGGAGGATTGTCCAACGTATTTATATCGGAGGGTTGCCCACAATTAAAACAAATATTTTTGTTTGAAGACGATTTTCATACATGACATAAGCATGTGTGAGGGAGTCGGTGAGGACTCGAGGCATGGGAATTGGGCATGTAGACATTTGAGTAGGAATCATGAATTCACTTGAATGTGTGTGTTTTCCATTGCATGAGCATAGGTGGGAGTAGCCTCATAGGAGATATCACTGCGGGGCGTTTCCTCACCCAGTCAAGTCAAGGATCCCCCTTTGAGGTATAGGGAGTAGTATTCGAGGAGATGGCCTTCATTTAGGCGAGCTTTGAGGAAGAAAGCCAACATGTGGCTTTGATATAAATTTTGTGAAACATGTATTAGAATTCTTAAATTTGATATATGTGAAATTAACTCTTGAAACTATTGTAATATAGTTGACCTTTTTTTTTTATGAGTAGGATGGCTGACATTGGTATTTTACTATTAATAGATCTCATTTTAACTTGTCAAATACATACGTGAGGTTGTAACTGTCAATACATCTAAGCGCTACAGAATATTACAACTTGTGAGCTCGGCGGTGGGGTTCCACACCTGTCCCGATCGAATGACATCTCGGTCAGTTTCACGAATAGTGCACCTTAGTCGACTAATCGAGGCCAGTGCGCTTGGTAGTCGGCGAGGTGTATTAATGAAACTCAGAGATGTCATTCAGCAGGTTGAGTTCAGTTGAATAACCTCGGTCAGTTTTATGAAAAATACACCTTAGTCGATCAATCGAGATTGGTACACTCAATGTCGGTCGAAGCCAGGCATTATGAGTGAAACAGGGTCATTCCAACGATTGAGGTGGTACACTTGATCGGTCGGTAGGGTATGCTTTTCGTGGAATTGATCGAGATGTCATTCAACTAGTTGAGGTTCCACACCTCAATTGGTTGAATGACCTCTCGACCGATTTCATGGCTCTACTCGATCCTACGTCGGGTAGTACGCTCGACTTTTGTTGACTAGAAGCGCCTGGTGAGAGCGGCGAAGAGCTATCGTCAGTAGGTGAGTTTACCAATCTCAGCCGATCAACTAAGGTGCAATGTGGTGGATATCACGAGAGCTCATTCTTGGTTGAGAGTCCTGACATGCGATAGCTTCCGTGATACTTTCTTCTTCGAATATAGTCGTTTCTAGGTGATTTATACTACTTAGAACCATACTCCTGAACTAATTTTGATATATTACAAAAGCTATTTGTGGGGTGCATTGATTGTTAATGATTGAAGGTACATAAAATTTTTAGTAGACTCTGATAAATTCATCTAAGTATGACACGATCATGGAAACATAACAATATTTTTCAAACTCTTCCATTCTCATTGGTACAAGTTATGTTAAGTTGGAAATGAAACTGTAAGAAACACAAACATCACCATGAAGTAAAATGTATTACATCCATTCATACAACTGTAACAATGTCCAATAACTAGAACAAGTGTGACATATAATTCATTATTCATAAAGGTCTAATAACATATACATTCTTGCATCATAAGTCCAAAAAGTAAACAAAAAACATAATTACATATAACGTAATAAATTAATTGGATGTGGTGGAGGAAAATAGATTCAAAGTCCCATAACCCTTTCCTCCAGCTTGAATTGACTATTTGTTGTAGTTACTCATCTTGGGGAGATCATAGCGTCTCATCGATCGATATGTGTTAGTAATAGTGCTCTAGGCTTTGTGTATGGACATGGTATTTTGACTATTATGAGAATTTATTATTATGATGATTTGCATGTTTATTATATATAATGTCCTTGAATAATATTATTAAGTATTCCTAAATGTCCCTAATAGGTTATTGTTATGGGAATAACAATGAATTAAGTTAAATATAAAGTTTGATTGATATTCATGAGATGAATATGTGTATGAGATACAAATCAAATTTATATCATTTGTTGAGAACAAATATTGGACGGACAAGATCTTGAGATTAATACATGGATCAAAGTCATAAGTTAATCTCTAATGGTTGTGTCATTAAATCCTTTGACTGAGATATTCTAGTTCTCAACATAAAGTTATTGTGTTTTGATATAATCAAACGTTGTCTTTAATCGGATGACTAAGGTTATAGCCAGACATAATAAAAAATTATGTAGGAAGTGAGATATGGCGATTAAAGATGAATTTGTCCCTCATTATAAGGAGAATCATCTCTGGGTCCCCTCGACAATTGAGGCGAAATGCGTGGTGGGTCTTTCAGAATGGTGTTGGAGATCAATGTCATTTGTTGGTCGATCTAATTAGGTTTGGTAATCAAAAAGATAGAGCGATATAAGGTTGACTTTGTCCATGCCTTATATTCTATCAAGATATCATGAGACAAAGGATTATGTCATTAACTTCTCCATTAAGGTTGTCTCGGATCATGAGCTTTTCATTTTAACTTGAATTTAGTCATGTCTTGCTAGAGGCCACTTATGACTTGTAGGATCAAAATGTGATGATTTGACCTCTTTGCTTAGTATTAGTGAACCTATAAGTCGCCACATTAAGAGCAGAATAATAACGGTTATGGTTTCACTCTTTATAGTAATTTAAAATGATGAGATTATTTTAAAATTACAAATATAATCAGTTATTTATTTAAATTAAAATTTAATTTTGAAAAGTTTAGTCCGCGATTTAAATTATAACAAATAATTAATTTGTTATATTTTCTTATTGGATAAGGAAATAATCTGTAAAGTTTTTTTAAAAAAAAGAGTTTTAAATATATAATAATATAAATTCGTTTCCTTATATGATAAGGATTTGAATTTAAATTGTTATTATTTAAAAGAGTTTTAAATATATAATAATATCAAATTCGTTTTTGACTAAAACCCTAGCAAACTTATATAGATATATATATGTGAGACATATATATATATATATATATATATATTTTAGTAATTAGATCTTTGACTCTAAAGAACAACCAAAAGCAATGAAAAGAAAGAAAAACCTAATTTAGTTTTGAGAGAACTGAACTGAACTAGCATTGACAGATCCATTTCATTATTTGTTCGGTATTGTGGATACTTATAGGGTGGTAGAAGCTTTTCGAGAAGCGTGGCTGAAGATAGAGATAAACCAAGGCCGGACTTTGGCAGAGGAACTTGGCGGATCGATCTACGAGGTAAGTTTCGTTTACCCTTCCTTCGGTTTTTATGAAACGCATGTGATCCTTGGTGGGTTAAGGGATAAAAAAATTTTAAATTCCGCTGCATTTATGTTCCAATCAGATTAGATATTCTGCCCGTAACTCAACAATATGAGCCTCGATTGAAGAGAAACACGAGTCCTCCATAGCAGCAAGCTCCTCTAAGTCGAAGGCTAACGAATAGATACATTGCCACAACCTCGTACAAAGGTGATTTATCCACAAGCAGTTGTCCTTGAGCATGAGAATGCTCCGGGCTGGTTCAGTGCACGTGTAGTATGTGGAGGAATGTCCAAGCTACTAGAAGGTTGAGATCCTCCCTCTATGTCGTTATTCTCTTCACCCTCATCTGAGTTAGCCTCCACTTCATCTCCCATACGTGTCCATTCACCATCCTCTGATTTCACAAACTTCATTCTACCCATAGTTGACTCAGTATAAGTGTCAAACACAGAAACCTTATCACTTTCTGTTTTTATTAACAAGTCTAAACCAAACTCTTTAGAACTTTCGTAAAAAAAACATCCATGAGAGTCTGGGAGTTGTGCTCTATATGAAGCAATCATATGATTAAGCATAATATACTTGAGTTGACTCACGTCCATCAATAAGAGATCAACCAAAATGCTTCAAGATAAGACAACTCTTCTTTGTGTCCTCCTCATGGTATGATAGAGAATGTGATGATGTGATGGAGTACACGACATTTAATAGAAAAACTATGAGCATTGGGCTTTTGAAGCCCATGACCAGCCGATACTTCGCATAAGTGTTCAATGGCCTCATAAATTTCTAAATACGGAATGTTAAGCGAATCTTCATGTCATCCATTAGAAGGCCTTCGCATGAGACACCTAGTATTTCACATATTTTATGTGGGTAAGCCAGTATGTCTTTTCCTCGATTAATCTGTCGATGAAATCTCCATGCGTGAAATGAGCTTTGGAGTATAAGCACCGCACTAGTTGTTTATACCTTTGGTTCAGCAAAGAAAGCCGAATGGGAGTCCGACCCTCCCTGCTCGAATATACGCCTCGACCCTAAAGTTGCTCATAAATTCAGGGATCAATATTGCTTGGGTATTGTGTCTTTTATTGAAATACTTAATATATCTATAAAACTCTTCATTTGTGTTGAATAACCTAAGGTCATTCCAAGACTTGGTTATTGCCTCGGTGCCTTAGCCTCCTAGAGCGAAGTAGCTTATCTGAAATCTTCTCCTTAGTGCCATATTGGTCTCACAGAAATACCTATAATAGGAATGTCGGACAACAAATACATTAATACATTCAATCAAAACAAACATCCATCATTTCAATATTTATTATGAATTACAAGTTTATTTCTGACAATTTTCTCATAACAATTAATTTAGGAAATTCTACACAACGATAAATAGTGGAATAACCCAAATTAATAAATTAATATCGATAATTCACTCTTGAACAACATTCTCAATTATTTTTTTCGTTGACACTTTACTTAAACCATCTAGAGATATTTGGTTGCTTTTGATTCAGTCTACTAAACCATACTCAATTGAATTTGGGTTCTTACCGTAAGAATTTTGAATGCGTAAGAGATTTTGTAATGGCAATTGACATCCTAAAGAAAACAATGGTTGGCTCACTAGTAGTGATTTGGAAGCCTCTATGGAATGACAGTTTTCAGGTAAGACATTAAAATCTTTTTAACATTTTTTTAGAAAATTTTTTGTCCAAGGAACATCATGGATTGTGATCATCAATTTTATAGATTACCGAACAAAATAAAGTATCAACGGTTTATAAAAAGGCAACGACCTCTATATCTGAAATCATGCATGACCGCATATAAATTGTTACAGAAAGCAACCAAGCGAGATGGAAAAAGAAAGAGACAAAGAAAGAGAAAGAAACCTGTTGATGAAGAAAGAAGCCTAGATTCTTTGGCTCGAATGGGAATTCTAGTCAAACAACTCGGTCGACCAACAATTTCTCTTTCATGCGACCGGTCTTGCTTTGGAGAAGGCAACTTCTCAGTCGACATATAAGTTTATGAGGTTTTCGGGTTAGGGCTTTGAGTCAAATGAGAGGTCGATCTTAAAGAAACAAGGTTGAGCTTGAGAGGAAGGGGGAGATGCAAAACGGGTTGAGGATAAGAAGAAACGAAGAAAGGGAGGTGTGGGGTTGAAGAAGAGGAGGGAAGGGGATGTTTGGCATGAGTTTTGGATGTCAACCTGGTTGAGAGAGGAGAAGGGGATGTTTGGATTAGGTTAGGGCTTGTAGGTAAGATAAATGAAGGGTATTTTAGGGAGACAAATTTTATTTTGCCACTTCATGAACTCTTTATTAAATATTTGGATTCTTTATCAATTATTTGGTTCAAATAGGACTTGGGCTAGGTTTAGTAAGTTTTTGGCATAAATTTTCAAATATTTTATGATAAGGCTCTTATAACATAATTTTTCCTATTTATTTTTTTGTATAACAAATGCGATGATATTAGAGTGGACTTGACTACTTTGGTGTTCCACCCTTTTTGCCCTTGAAGGAAAAACTCATGGTTTATTGCATAATTTGGGGAAAAATATATGTTTTAAGCGTTCCATTTTTCGAAAATAATTAAAAAAAATTAGAATTAAAAAAAAAAAAAAAAGAAATCAGTTCAGCTACTTTTTTTTTTTCAAATTTATTGTGAATGAGAATTCTTTCTAAATACCTTTCAATAAGTAATATACTGACATACTTGAATTTTATATAAGTACTACTTTTAATGAAGTACATTTAATGAATAAAATTGTCATTAGTACAAGAATTGAAATTTTTTTTTAATGATCAAAGTTGATTGCCCATTTTTAGTTAGGTTTTTTTAATGGAAACAGTAAACACACTTTAATGGTAATATTAACACCGTCAAGTTTTTAACAGATTTGAGATTTTTTAAAAATTCAAAAACGGATTCGAATATTATTTAATCTTATATTCGTTAGTTAAAAGATTTTGAAATTATATATTTATTTTTGTTATATATAATAATAAAAATATTTTAATAGAATAAGTTATAAAAAATTATAACATTTATTTATAATATCCATTAATTTTAATAAAAAAAAGAATCTTAAAATTAAATAAAAATAAAAGCTAATGGACTGGCATGAGAATCTGAATTTCTACCACCCGCTCCACCATGAGCAGGATGGAAAACAATTTCAATGTGGTTGGGGATGTGGCTGCCTCATTTCGAACCCACCGACCCAATTGTCAGTCCTATCAACTTAGTTAGCAATTGCAGCTCTCCTAGTCTTATCAACTCCTTGGAGAAATAACAATTGTGGCAGCCTCCACATGCTGGGCAACCTTAGGCATGTCCCACTGTCTTTAATCTTCTTTGTTCCCAAGATACTCCTAACAAGAGTAGGGTTATAGTATGTCGCTCATATTAAGGGAAATACATCTATAGAGAAAAAGGGATAAATGTCGGAATGAAAAGGAGTTGGGCATTTAGTATTTACTTCACCCTCGAGCGGAATGGAAGGGTATTTTTTTTTGCAATTTTCCAATACTTAGGGTGTAACTCTAATTGATAGTTAAGAAATTTCAATCCCGTTAGCAGTTAGCACTCTGTCCAACCACATAAGATATGTGCATTCTTCTTCATTTTTTTCAATTCTTCTTTACTAATTGTTGCATGTTTCAACAAATAGACCTTGTACAAGTGACATTAGATAACAAATTGGAAGAGTTCAAGACGAAATATGGTATACGAAAAACTAAAAGTGAAATTTTCATTTCATTTCCATCGACCACTATTCAAATAGGTGTGTCACCGTGTATAATCAACCCCATACTACTCTATCTATATGGTACAAAGGCAATAATGGACCTATCTTTACCCCAAAAACTACCTCATTAACGTGAGGCTTTCCTTCCTATATCATTAATTGCACCTTTGTCCTCCTCACATATGAGGTGGGACAAGCCCCTGCTATCAATGTGAACCAAATGATCCCTCTCATTCGTAGGACCCATTTTGGAACCTAAAGATGTAAATGATAATGGGTCTATCTCAATTCCAAAATCATTGAGGTGGCTCCTTATCCGTTGTTTAACTACAGGTGATAGTTAAGCGATTACAGCGGAGACACTTTGTCGAATCATAAGCTGTTGAATTGTTACATGTTCAACAAAGACTTGGTACAAGTGACATTAGATGACAAGGGGTCTTAGTACAGTTTAAAGAACAATGAAACAAATTGTAAGAGTCTAAGAGAAGTGTGAAATTTTGAAACAAAAGTGAAAATTTTCATTTTTATTTTCTAATACCAATTACAATTTTCTATTACCACCTATCAATTACAAATTTTCTAATACCAAGGTGTAACTCTAATTGACAGTTAAGAAATTTCAACCTCGGCACTCTATCCAACTACGTAAGACATGTCTACATTCTTCATTTTTTCTATTCCTTTTTAGTAATTGTTTCATGTTTCAACAAATAGATCTTATACAAGTGATTTTGGATGACACAGATGACAAAGGGTCAGAGTACAATTGAAATAACAGTGAATTAAATAAATTGGAAGAGTTCAAGACGAAGTATGAAATTTCGAAAAAAAAAAGTGAAAATTTTCATTTCCATTTCCATCAAACTACTATTCAAACAGGTGTGTCACTGTATATAATCAACCCCATACACTACTCTATGTATATGGTACGGAGGTGATAATGAACCTATCTCTACCTCAAAAGCTACCTCGTTGAGGTGAGACTTTTTCTCGTAATCATTAATTGCACCTTTGTCCTCCTCACATCCCAGGTGGGTGTAGCTCTGATTGGAAGAGTACTTTTTGCAATTAAATACATAGGGTGTAACTCTAATTAATAGTTAAAGATATTTCAACCTGGTAGGCACTGTCGACCCAAGTAAGATATGTGTGTATTCTTCTTCTGTTTTTTTTTTATTCCTCCTTACTAATTGTTACACGTTTCAACAAATAGACATAGACCTCCACGTGACATTGGATGACAAACGGTCTAAGTACAATTGAAAGAAATTCTGGAAAAAAAAAAGGTCTGGCTCGTGGAAGAAGTAAAAGAAGTGTGAAATTTTTTTGAAAAAGAGAATTTTTTCATTTTCATTTCATTTCCATTCTACCATTGTTCAAATGGGTGTATATAGCTATAATCAAGCCCATACACACTACTCTATATATATGGCAGCCTTGTAACGCCACTTCCTCATATCCCAAACAGCCCCTTCCCACATCCGCGTATGTCTCCTCTTACAATCGCCCTTCTCCTCCTCCTCCTCCTTGGAGTCTTGTTCTCATTCATCCACCTTCGGCCGCCCGTCGGAAAACTCCCACCTGGTCCTAGGTCACTACCCATCGTAGGAAACCTCCACATGTTGGGGAACCTTCCCCATCGCAACCTTAGCCGCCTGGCCATAAAGTCTGACCACGTCATTGTCTATGTGCCTTGCTTGACGTTTCCAACCATCGTAGTCTCATCCCCTGTTGCCAAACTCTTCCTCAAAACTCACGATACTGTCTTTGAGAGTCGTCTGGCTCCACGAGCCTGCAGTTATTTTGTGGTTGTGCTTGGCATGGTTTCTCAGTGCGGATCATTGGCGCAATGTCGGGAGGCGTACGGCGGGCTCTCAGCGGGGAAAATCGGTCACTGCGCGGCGATGAGGAGGGAGGAGATAGGGTTGATGGTGCAGTTGGTTAAAGAAATGGGTGAGGCGTGTCAGGTGGTTAACCTCGGTGACTTTGTGATTGATGTCATCGAACAGATGACGCATAGAATGATTTTTGGGGGGAGTAAGATTGAGAGTCTCGGCTGAAAGGGCTTATAAAAGAGGTGTCTTATTTGGCTGGTGCTTTCGATTTAGCGGATTATGTGCCCTTGCTAGGGGCACTTGATCTTCAGGTACTTTTTTTTTGGAAGGAAGATCTTCTGGTACTTAATTAACAGCTTTTAGAATGTTTTTGTTTTTCGAATAAACATAGGTGTTTGGGTAGCTTTCTGCTTCTTGTTTAATCTTACAAGGCCAAGTAAAATTAATAACTTTTACCCTTAGCGACCTCATAAAATTTTTTAATTAATACACCCCTAGTTTTAAAGTAATAGGGTGTTATAAGGACCTATACCCTTTACATATTTACGACCCCCTGAGAACCGTGCTTTAGAATGTTTCAATGTTTTATCACTAAATTAAAACAAAAAAAATCATAAATCGGTCATTAAACTTAATTCTAAGGACTTGTTTATTAACAGTTTTGAAAACCTTTTTGTTATGAAAACAAAGATAATAAGTAAGAGCGAAACATGTTTGGTTCTCAACTTTAAAAAAACAGAAAAACCTGAAAAATACTAAATTCATATAACTAGAGCAGGACTTAGGATGATGTTTTGTGTTTTCAAAATTGTGTATCTTGATTTAAAAAAATATAAACCAAATAGACCTTAATCTTCATTCTTCCATTCCCCTACTTCCTTTGCCTTTCTAACTATAATCACATTTTTTTTGCAATTAAGGGAGTGTATCATAGAGGTCATTATCTTTTCTAAATGAGAATTATTTTGATCCTTTGACACAAAAAAAGCCCGAGGTAAATGTAAATTAAAAAAATATCATCCTATTGTTGAACGTGTTTTCAATGAATTTTATTTATCTATCAAAAAACCATTCAATTGTTGAAGGATTTTATTATGTTTTTAGTAGGAGATAATTAAAAAAAGCTATATAATTTTGAGATACTTTCTTCTATAAATAACTAAGAAAAATCATAAAATTTTTCAAAAAATATTATCATGAAAATATGTAAGTAACTCATTATAGGACCAGCAAATTGATCTAAAAAGTTTTACTATTATTATAAATTATGTCATGATATTTTTATCACTTTTGTTGGTTGGACATATTGGTGCAATTCAACTTGTATTTGAAGTAGCTACAATTGTATTGTGCAATGTAATTCTTAATTTTTTTTTATTGTGTTTTCTTTCTTTAAGAGAGGCACCGTCATCGATGCGAGAAGGCGTTAAAAGGATGTCGATCAAGTCTTGGAAAAGATCATTGATGAGCATTGGCAATGGGGTTTTAAAAAATGAGCTCATGAGGCCGCGGCCAAGCCCGAAAGTGGTGCACTGACTCAACACCCGGGCTCCTCAATGCAGGCCCCAGTAGAAGGCACGAGGGGCCGGGCCCGGATGGCTTTGGATGAATTGGAAGCCCCATATCCTACCGTTGGATTATTGTATCGCTCATGCGAAATAGAATAACCCACAGCAATATATTATCGATCCACCAAGCCTTATCAATAAGGAAGGGAAAATAATATGAGATCATCGCCGGTTGGATGCACGATAAAGAAGGAGAAGTTATCTCGAACAAACGGCTCATACATATCTGTACTCCAATCCCGGAGTATAATTTAAAATAGAAATACCCCATCCAATGGGAACAAATCCTAATCACCCGTCAGGTTGAACATTTACTATAAATACAGGCCGCGTCGGTGAAGTGCGCACTCTTAGGCGCATACTCATATGCGGCCGTTAGCCGCTTTGTGCGGTTCATCTTTTCTCAGGAAAGCGACTTAGGCATCGGGCGACCCGCGAGGGCGCGTACGTGAAGCCCATTTTCCCTTGTTTTGTAGAGGTGCTACGCCGAGGAGCCTGCGGATCCAACGACCCACACGATCTGCCTCGATCTAGGCGATCAGGCCAGCCGGCATCCCGGCCCGCAGTGTCGGGTCCGGCATAGCGACCTCATACGCTCGAAGCCCGAGTTCGGTTGAAAAAAGCATCATCGGTTGGCGCCGTGCGTAGGAAGCAGCCGGTTCAGCTACAAATATAAGCGATCTCGATTCTGATGGTATCAACAAGGAACACGGCGGGGTAACGTGTCCATGGGATCTGAGATCTGAGGATATAGGCGGCGGGCCCGGGGATAGCCGAGAGCGGTGCAAGCTTGACGCAAAAGAAGTGGAAACGCCGCCTCGTCGTCGACTCTAGTAGAATTGGAACAACTTACGGATAGTTCGGCACCCGAGAGTACGGCGGGTCGAAGGTCGCAATATTCCTCCCCACGAGGAAGGCGGCACGATCCGCGACATACCAGAAGTCGAAGTTGAAGCCGAGAGTCGGTCGGTCCAGGAGGCGCGGACCCGATTAGCCGCAACGGAGAAAGCGGCGTGCTCGGGGGCCGTCGCGAGCGAAACGCGCATCACCCTCGGCCCGAGCAGGGAGCGAGACATGGGAGCGGGTCGGGAATCTTCAGCGGGGCTCGGCCCGGGTGTGGAAGGCGGTTAAAGGGACGGCGTCAGGACATGGATGCCTTGAGTGCGACAAAGCCGAATCTCCGCTACGGTAGAGGTGCTACCTTCCCAGCTCCCACTTAGAAGTTCGAAATGCATAAATGACGTTCGATGGGGTTAAGGATCCGTCGATCACCTCAATACAAAAAATTAGATGGAACTACTTGGGTATCGGGACCACGTACAATGCGGGGCATTGCCACTCTGGCCAAAGGGCTAACCTTGGCACGGTTGATATAATTCCCCACCTATCCATCGTCATTCGGGAACTATCCATTGCGTTAGATCTCTACTTCATCGAAGCGAGCGTCTGAAGCTAGGAGTTACCATACGGTGAGTGTCAAACGAAGGGCTCCCAGAAAGTTTAAAATCATGCGTTGCAAGGTTGTGGCCCGAGTCCACGAAAATAGACATACCCAGATGAAGTTCGCCATCACGGCATTCATTGCGGGGTTAGGGTACAATCGAAGACTTGATGTTTTCCATCTCGAAGAACGCCAATGATATGTAGTGCTGTGAGGAGATATGGGTATCCAGAGCAGTTCTTCTGCCGCAAGTCTGTGAAATCAACTAGTACAAAAGATGTAGATCTTAGAAATCGAGATAGGCGATCCACAGGGACTGGGACCGTCGATACCTGTCGATGACGACGTACCGCTCAGCTGCGGGACGGATGTGGTTGTGAGATGGATGACGTTGGTGTGATTCGATGATGATCATGAAGTGATCGATCCGTTCGTGAGTGATTCCGTTGTTGTGCGTGATGAATCGCGATGATATCTCGTTCGTCTCGATGATCGATCGACTCGATGATGATGTTGACTCGACGCGACCGCCGCGACGACTCGTTATCGTGATTATAAGTGAGTTGCCGGAGATCGGTTGATTCGAATTATGATGACGATCGAATCGACGATGATGATGTTGTTGAGCGATGATGTTGTGCGTTCGATCGATGATGAATCGTTGATCGTGTTCGTATCTCGTTGTTGTGATCGTTGTTGTGATGCGTTCGCTGTTTGATGATGAACGTTGAGATCAGATGGTGACGTTTGAAATCTCTGTTATTCGTTGCAATCTGCTTTCCGGGAGCCGCTTGCCGATGGCGACGGCGTGGTTCCGAGTATGAAGCGACCCGTGCAGCATAACATGTTCTTCGAAGCGAGGCCCTCGCCAACTTAATGAAAGCCATCCCTACGTATCACGCGATAATCAAATTTCGACCATCATTGGTGTAAGGTAGTCGGGGAGATCGTGGTGGCAGGGAATGCTACCACCTCCATAGACAAAGGGCGGTTAACGGCGTGAATGTGAAGCGAGCTTGACATGGCGGCGAGATACTAGCCCGACCGAACCCTGGAGGAACTAGAAACGGTATCATTGGACCAGACCAGGAACATCTACGCTATGTCGGCTCTAGACTAACGGGGACCTCAAAAAACCTCCTCATTCGATTTCAGGCCGAACGAGACATTTCGTGGAAAGCGGGCGGACATGGGAGGAATCGTCTCAGGTAATCACTCGCAGTTGAACACCAGCCCATGCTGGCCGGTCGAGCAAAAGCGCGGGGGCCCCGCGCGAGAGAGGCGGCGTGATGAAGTAGGCAAGCTTCTCAAGGCGGGAGCAATCGGGGAGGTAGAATATCCCAAGTGGTTTGGCCAATGTTGTCACCGTCGAAAAGCAAATGGCGAGTGCGGCGTATTATGGACTTCAGCGATATAAACAGGCATGCCTTTCCTTTGCCAGAGATCGACCTCGCTCGTGGATGCCCGCTGCGGGCCCACGAACTTCCGAGTTTATGGAGCGCATTTTAGGCTACAATCGAGATTAGCATGGACAGGATGACGGGGGAAAAAGACCTCTTCCGTCCGCATTTCGGGAACTACTGTATCGAGTGATGCCGTTCGGGCGCTTCCAAAACGCGGGAAGCGACATACGAGCTAGTAAGCCACGAATGTTCGAGCTTGGTCGTGCCAATATGGGGTATCGTAGGCGACATCTTTGGTAAAATCTACTACAACTGACCTCCGCATCCGCCGCTCTCGAGGCGTTCCAGATCCTAAGGAATTACAACATATTTGAATCAAGCCAACGCCTTGGCGTGTCCCGGCCGGAAAATTTAAGGCTTCATAGTCAACCACAGGGGAATTGAGGCAAATCCGAACAAAATAAAGGCTGTGCTCGACATGCCGTCGCCATCAGGAATAAAGGAAGTCCAGACTGATAGGAAGGATTGCGGCCCTAAGCCGATTTGTATCGGGGCGGTGGCGAGTGACCCTTCTTCAAAGTCTGAAGAAGGCCTTCCCGATGGGATGCGAAGTCTGAAAAAGCATTGCACTACATTAAAAGCGTATCACGAGTTCTCCGTTTAGTAAGTCACAATCGAGAGAACTCCTGCTCATTACTTAGCGTATCGACTTCTCGACCGGCGCGGTACTCGTCGGAGACAAAAGAAGCAATCTGACACCAGTCTACTATTGTAGTCGAGCTCTGAGAGGAGCGGAGGAGGTAGAGAATGGAAAACTAATACTAGCGGCTGGTAACCACGGCTCGACTAGTGCATTCCAGGCTCACACCGTAAAAGTCCGACGAGAATGTCAGAGTGAGGCAGAGTATTGAACAAACCGAAGCCTCGGGAGGCGTGAAGTGGAGCCCGTAGAGAATTTAAAAACCCCAGTTCGACATCGAATCTGAGCCCAACTTGACCGTAAAAGCGAGTCCTGGCCCGACCGTCATGGAATTCACTCGACGAGAACTTGCTCGGGCCGCTCCACCCCGAAAGACTGACCCACCAATTTGGAAGCTCTTTGTAGATGGAGCCTCAAATGCTCAAGGAAGCGGGGCGGACCTAATTCTAACCTCACCAGAAGGGATAGACATTGAATATGCACACTCGGTTGGGTTCCATGCTTGAACAACGGGCCAGTATGAGGCCGTGATAGCGAACCTCGGCCTCGCCCATTCGTAGAGGTCGACCGGGTTCCAGGGTATACAGTGACTCCCAGCTGGTGGTCAGACAAATAGAAGAGACCTACGAAGCCAAAAGTGAAACCATGATTCTATACCTCCAAGGTCGCGATCCTATTAAAGAAATTTGTGTTGGTTCAAGTCAAACTATGTCCCGAACGAGAGGAATTCCCGACGAGCCTTGTGGTGATTAGCCCTGACCTCACAGAGAGGGACCTCGGTCGGCAGTGGAATACTTGGAGGAACCCTCTGTCGATCCTTATAGCACGACAGTTGCCCTGATAGAATCCGAGCCGAGTTGGATGGACTCCATTTGGAACTATATAATAGACGGGAGCCTACGGCTGACCGAAGAAGCGACGAAATGGGGCGAGGTCGACGGGTTCACTAATCATAAGGGAGTCTCACATAAGCAGGATTTTCACTCCCTTTCTTAAGTGCATCGCGGGAGGGACATCAGTACGTCTTGAGAGGGGAATTACCGCGAGGGTGTATCGCGGGAATCATATCGAACTTAGGGCATTAGCGAGGAAAAGTTTTAAGAGCAAGGATACTGCGTAGCCATACTCCAAGGATCACGACCGATCTAGTTAAGAAATCACCGGGATCTGCCGAGGAGCACGCCAAATCTCACGCCTCGTCGAGCCTTTAACATCGATCACAAGTCTCACGGCCTTTCCATGATGGGTTTGGACATATTGGACTGCACATTTGGTAAGGGCCAATCTAGAAATCATAATCGTGTAATTCGTGTAGCGAGCCATCATATCTTCAGGTTTGGCATCCCGAGCCACGGTATCGAACAGCGAGGCTTGATTCGGCCAATCTCTCTAGAATTGAGATTTTTGTCTTAGAGCTTTGATTAAAAATTATTACTCGTCCGACACATCCCGCGTCAGATGGGCCGGTAGAAGTCACGATCGGAACCCTCAAGGCGCGAAGACCGTTAGAAGATCTTAAGGGAGTTGGGTGGGATACTCCAGAAGTCGCATGGAGAAACTACAGGACGTGCAGAAGTCGACAACCAGGAAACCCCGTTTACTTACAGCCTTTGGCATGGGGCAGTAACCCCCGTTGAGATCGAATAAAGTCTCGAAATTAGAGGTGCATCGAAGAGCATAATGGCCAGTGCGTCTAAGCTTAGAGCTCCTAGATGGCAGCCGGGTTCAAAGGCGTGCGGAGGGTATCAAGGAAAGCGGCCCGGTGTCTGATCAAAGGTCGACCCGGGAGCAGCGTGCCGGGAGACTTAGTCTTAAAGCTCCTTGCCCGGCAAGGAAGAATCCCGGCATAAGAGCTGGGGCCCCACAGCGGGAGGCATACATCATATCAGAGTAGTCGAGACCGGGCAATTATGAACTGAACGGAAAGAAGGAAAAATCTTCACATTTATACGTGGAATGCTGGAACATCTTAAAGCGTTTCTACCGGTAAGCATCGGTGTAATGTTAAATAATGCCTTGTCGGATCTTCATGCCCAGCCAGATAGACGTTCAGTGACCATTTAGTAGACATCTCGACGATTCATATATGTAAGATGCAGAGAAAAGGCAAAATAAGAAGATACATTGACATAAAAGCAAAAGTGTCTCTTTATTTCAATTGAATTACATTCAGTTACAATCGGTGTTGTCTCGATTACACATCTTGGGTAATATTCGATGCAAGCGGTTCCACCAAAAAAAAAAAAAAAGAAAAAGAAAAAGAAAAAGGGTACAAAAAGAGTTGGACGGAAGGGAAAAAGAGGAATGAAGCCAAAAAAGAGGAGAAGAGACGAGAATGAAAAGCGGGAGAAGAAGAAAAGTAATGTGATGGGGGAGAAAGAAGGGAGAAAAAGAGTGGAGTAGAGGAGAAAGGGAAGAAAGAAGAACAAAAAAGCAGAGTGCAGGCTCGCCAAAGATCGCCACCCTCTCAGGATGCATTCCTAGCACGGAGGCTAGGGAATAACATGACTCCCATAGGAGACTAGGGAAAAACCTGACTCCACGTACGAAAGAGCAGCGGCGACTCGGATCTTGGAAAGATCTCCGACAACGATGAGCAAACTTGAGCTCTTCATCTCTTGCCAGTTCAGGTTGTGCATTATACGAGAGCAAGCCTCGCGACGGTGAAAGCCGATATTTATAAGGAGATCGAGTATTCGAAGAATTTCGTCTGTCAGTCAAAAATTCTCCATAAATCGCATTAAAGACACTCGCCTCTTTCCGAAGTGAAAATTAACTAGCAACACGAAGCGTTTCAACATATCAAACTCTGCCTTCTACAGAGCCCACGGCGCCAGAGCCATGTGCTCGCTGAGCTCCCTACTCCCTTTGGGGCCCGCGCTGCCTGAAGTCGGCCAGCTTCGGTGTTCTGTCGCCACTCGACCTTAGTGCCGAGCCACCCAGCTGCTCCGCCCAATGAGCTCCCTACTCCGCGCAGGGCCGCGGCGCCTCGGGAGTCAGGTGGCTGTTTGTCGCCCTCGGCCTTAGCGTACTGACCACGCTCACTCTGACGAGCTCCTCCCATTACTCAACATGGACGAGCTCCTGCCTAAGCAATTCCTCTGACGAATCTTCCCCGGGTGTTATAACGGAAAATCACCTTAACGATTCACCGGCGAACAGTCCCATGGCTTTCGGCATGGGCGAATACGCTACAATTACGCCGGCGAGCTCTTCCCATCGCGTAGGGGGCGAGCTCCACCTCTATTTCACTGATGAAGCTCTTCCATCGCTCGACATGGGCCGAGCTTTACTTTCTGTGCGTCTGACGAGCTCATCCCGTGGCTGACGCCGGACGAGCTCCTGCTAATTCCTCTGACGAGCTCTTCCCATTACTCAGCATGGACAAGCTCACCTTTCGGCTTGATTACCCAGCGGGCTCGTCCCATCGCTCATCATGGGCGACTCTGCCCCTAACTGTTCAACTGGCAGGCTCTACGTCACTCGGCATGAATGGCTACACTTTGGTCGCGCGATGAGCTCTTCCCATCACTTTCGGCGGGGGCCGGAAGCTCCACGCCTGAAATCGCCGAATGAAACTCTTCCCATCTCGGCATGGGCGAGCTTTGCTACTTGTTCATCGGCGGCTCGTCCAGTATTCGATTTCGGCTTATGGGCGGAGCTCACCTTTCAACAATTCCTCACGGCGAGCTCTTACCATTACTTCGGCATGGACCGGAGCTCTGCTCCAGTGATTCACCACGACGGACTGATCCCATCACTCGGCATGACCGAGCTCACTCTCTTTATTTCAACGTAGGCTCTACCCATCACTCGGCACCAGATGGGCTCTGCTTTACAGTCGCCACGGCTGAGCTCTTCCGAAATCGCTTTCGGTAGGGCCAGGCTCAGCGCCTGACTCACTGGGTGAAGCTCTTCCATCGCTCGACATGGGCGAGCTCCTGCTCAACAATTCCTCTGGCAGGCTCTTCCATTTACTCGGCATGGGCTGAGCTCACCGCCAGCTTGATTCCTGCTGGCAGACTCGTCCATCACTCGCGTAGGGCGAGCTCTACTCTGCATTCGCTTTGATGGGCTCGTCATAGCCAGCATGGAGCGAAACTACCGCTCTAGCATTCAACTGGCCAGGCTCTACCCATCACTCGGCATGGGCCGGGAGCTCTACTCTGCATTCAACTTGATGAGGCTCTGCCCATCACTCGGCATGGGACGAGCTCACACTTTACGATTAATACGACGAGGTCGTCCGTCGCTCGAAGCATGGGCGGGCCCGACTCAATATTGTTTCGGACGACTCTTCCCATCGCTCCGGCATAAGGGCGAGCTCTTATTATGGGCGACCTCTTATTCAACGGTCAACAGTGGCGAATCCCTTCCACAGCGAGTTAACTAAATCAAGTCGAGCCCGACTCTTACGAGGCCATTGCGATTGAATCTGCGAGCCTATTCATTCGCTCCCGATCCTCAATCCAGGGCCATAGAAATCATGGAAAAAACAACGGCCTTCCTGATGAAAACACACGGATATTATATATATATATATAAAAAAAAGAAAGAGAGTATATTTATATGTAATATGTTTCGGAAGAAATTTACACACATGTCTCGGGCCTAGTCTGAGCCAAAAGAAAACGATATGAAACAACGGGCAAGTCGATTATTCGACGAACATAAGCATAGAAGGTCGACGTCGGCGGGGAAGAACGGACGGCGAAGAGGGTGTACGGCGGGAAGTACCGGGCTCTTGAGAATAGTTCGTGAAAAGATTCCTCTGCCTCGCCGATCCTTTGGGGAGATCAGGTAAGTCGAGATCTGAGTATGATCGGCTGACTTTCCGTTGAAGGCGAGCACGAAGCCAGGCATTGGCACGGTCCCTCGGTACACTAATAACCTCATCCCTCTAAGCAGCTAAACTAACTCGGCGATGAAGGCTAGCGCGCGATCATGACATTCCTCGTTCGGTAGTTCCGCCAAATTTGCGGCTTAGAAGATTCAAAGCGAAGCAGTCTCACAGCAACGCCTTGCATGAGCCGTGTGGCATTTCCGAGTTCTGCGCTGCTTATCGTTCAGATCCGCAGTTAAGCGCACGTAATTCCGGCGAAGATCCCATGACTCGCCGGAGGTAATGAGCTCCTCACAACCACGAAGCTCACTCTCGGCGGACTTCAGCCCCTCGAGCCTCGCCCAAATCACTTTGTGAAACTGGACCCTTGCGAACCTCCCGAAGCACGCCGGTCGCCGCCAGCTTCGCCCGGACCTCGTCTTCCCTACTACGCCAGACACGGCCAGAAGCGAAGTATGTTTCAAATCGGACTTAAGTCGCTCCCGCTAACCGGAGTCATATGCCGCGCTGTCTCACATGACTCGGTTCGTTCGAGGAGTGAGAGGGCCACCTTAAACTTTATAAATTCGGGCAATTCTTACATGCTTCGTTTAGTTTGGCACCTCGGCTGGTCTTTGGATGGTGACTACGCATATCAAACATGAAGATAACACTGCTGAGCGACATGGAAGCGAAGCACAATAATAGACTTGCAAGCTGACCCACGAAGGGATAAAGCGAAGCCTCGGTGACAAGCATCGCCCGACCTCCGAGATTAGGTGCGAGGATGGAGGGAACGGCCTGCCGTGAGTTCGGTGTTAGAAGCAAAAAGAGTCAGGGTTTTAAGTGACTTTTTACTTTCGGTTTCTTCTCTTAGGTTCATCGCCTTCCTAGGGCGATTTGACTTCTTTCTGGCCCAGTTCAGGACGGTTATAGGCATAACCACCAACGATTGCTCGGCGGCCGCACTAAAAGGATCTTTAGCCCTTCCATCAGGCTTAGGGGAAATTGGGGGACTCAAAATCACAGGAGCCTCGCCTAAAGGAGACGGCCCGCTCAGCTCTCGAGAGCGGTGGAGGCACTCCCGACCTGGGCACAATTGGCCGGCGCTCGCCCGCCGGCGGGCTCGGTTTTCCTTTTCACACTCAGGGGCTTAGAGACGCCGCCCAAATGAGCCAAAATCTCTCCGGGTAGGGCGCCCGATAAGCCACGGGAGAAGACCAGGGGTAGCGGCGGTGAGACCTCAGCGAGGAGGAGCGTGAACCTCAGTTGGATGGACGGGGGATGCGATTTTATCAGTGCAGCGTGGGACGAGCGGGGGTATCCAGGCCCGGCAGCTAGGGCTATGACATTATCTTCGAGCGCTAAGTTCAAGGCAGAGCCTCGGGAAGCGAGACCAGAGATGAGTGGTAGACATCCGACCACCTTGAATAAGTCATACGAACGGTACAAATACTCACAGAATGTTATCGGGAGCGCCACAGGGCGTGGGAACACCCGAGGTGTCATCCTTGTCGGAAAGGATTGTATTCCCAGTGAAGCAGCTAACGAAGAAATAGCGTCCCTTCCCACACGACTGTGCGAAGATGGAAGATCGAATCCTTTGCGGGAGCCTCGGGCGTGCGGAAAAATAAAGAAAGCCCTCGGTGGTCTCATTTGGCGAAAAGATGAAGAAACAAGGACGGGCTAAGGATGCAGGAGCCCTTTATCCACAAAAGGAAGCCAGTGCCACAAAATGCCCCAGCCAGTTGGGAGGCGAGTTGGGAGGGCAAAATGTTGAAATGTTGCAAGACCACTTTTCATGAAAGGGTGCGGAGGAGCCGAGGCCATTGTCAGCGACACCAGCAAACCGCCCGGGCCTGGTACGCAGTAAAAGGTTAAGACATCGGGATATTGTACTCGGATCTGAGGGAGGTCGATAACGATCAGCAAAGGTACTCCCGTACGAAGGATCGACCTTACTAGGTCCCACATTCACAGCATGTCGAACGGCAGATGTAAGGTACTCCGACCCCCCAGGATATGTGATTAGGTTTATTTTCTCTTTACCCTTACCAACGGGAAGAGGGCGGCCGGCGGCGGGAAGAGGAGCGACTAGCGGCGTTACGGGATCGGATATGGCGAGGCAGTGCGGGAGGCATCTCCGGCTTTGTCCCGATCGCAGACAACAAGCGAGGAGTCATCACCAATCCATGAAGCGAGCTCGGACCCATGATGGAGCCGAAGCTGACCAAAAATAAAAGCGATCGGTTTAAACCACTAGTGTTTCGTCGTACCCGATCAAAGCGATACGGACCACGATGTACTTGAGAAATACAATGAAGAAAGGCTACGCAAGGTGTAACGGGGAGGCGAGAAAGAAAGGGTCCGAGACGAGAGCGAAAGAGCGAGAGAATATCCAAGAAGAATCGAAGGCGGAGAGTGGGAGAATGGCCTTGGCTTGGGGTCGTCATTCTTCTGAGACTTATAACGGCGACAAGGCTTTAGCTGGCCCAACCCGAGCAGGACACGTGAGCTTAGCCGTCACGAGGAAAATTACGATGCCTTGCCGCCGATACGAAATTTGGGAGATAGTGATGGGGTTTTAAAAATGAGCTCGCGGGCCCGGCCAAGCCTGAAGAGTGGTCTGCTGACTCAACTTGGGCTCCTCCCGGTGCAGGCCCCAAGCCCAGGAAATTTGAGGGCAGGCCCAAAGGATAAGCTGTAGAAAGGATGGTTAAAAGCCCATATCCTAAAAATCGGATTGTGTATCGCTCATCTGAAATAAAATAACCCCAGCAATATATTATCCCACCGATCCACCAAACCTTATCAATAAGGAAGGGAAAATAATAACAGATCATCGCCAGTTGGATCTCACCCAATAAAGAAGGAGGATAATCTCAAACAAACAACTCCTTCTATATCCTGTACCAAATCCGATATGGACTAAAATAAGAAATACCCATCGATAGAGACAAATCCTAATCACATGCCAGCGGTTGGAACATCTACTATAAATACAAGGCCACCCCATCAGTGAAAGGTACGCACTCTTAGACGCATACTCATATGCAACACATTCGCCCTTTGTGCAGTTCATCTTTTCTCCCATGAAAGAACTGACTTTGGCATCGGAGCGGCCACGAGTATGGCCCTGCGCCGACCCCCTTTTCACTTGTTTTGCGAGGAGGAGTGCTACGTCGGGCACAACGAGATCAACGGCCTACGCGATCTGCCTCGATCCAGGCCTTCGGCATCCCAGCCCGCAATCAATCGAGATTCAGCCCGGCGACCCCATACGCTCAAGCCGATTCGGGTTGAAAAGCATCATCGAGGC
This sequence comes from Tetrastigma voinierianum, assembly GCA_016808115.1. Classification (NCBI taxonomy): domain Eukaryota; kingdom Viridiplantae; phylum Streptophyta; class Magnoliopsida; order Vitales; family Vitaceae; genus Tetrastigma; species Tetrastigma voinierianum. The sequence continues at coordinate 253,100 of JAEQBH010003258.1, forward strand.
GAGATGTAGTCCAAAAGATCCAGCAGTCATACATGAATTTTATTGAGGTGATGGTATCACTAATGAAATTAAATTCTTATAGTTATATGATTGAACGTGCAAATATTAAAGCAGTTATACTAGAGTTGCTCATTGCTTCAATCAGGCTCAGCCTCTGGTGAATGGATTTATCAGAACTCTTGAGACATCCGAAAGTAATGAAACGACTTCAAAGAGGTTAGAAAATGTGATTGGAATGGAACGGGTTATAGAAGAGACTGATTTGTCAAAGTTGACATATTTGGATATGGTGGTGAAAGAAGGATTGAGATTACATCCCGTCGCACCATTTTTAGTTCCACGTGAATCTATAGAGAACATTACGATTAATGAATATTATATACCTAAAAGGTCACGAATTTTGATAAATACGTGGGCTATTGGAAGGGATACTAACGTATGGTCAAATAATGCTCAGAATTTATTCCAGAGGAGGTTTATTGGTGATAATATAGATCTTCGAGGCATGATTTCCAACTTATTCCATTTGGTTCAGGTCGACGGAAGTGTCCGGAATGGAGTGGGACTAATTAACGTCCAATTTATTGTGGGTCAATTAGTGCATTGCTTCGACTGGGAGCTGCCTAATGGGATGTCACCTAATGACTTGGATATGAGTGAGAAATTCGGCTTATCATTACCAAGGGAAAATCATTTACTCGCTATACCAACCTATCGACTACTTACGAAGAACTTGTATTAAGGTAATAATGTCCACCTAGTAGTCTCCTAAATGCTATGTTTAATAATATATCTCTTTCTCTATCTCTCTCCTAGTCCTAGATATATATATCTATGTAAACTTCTTTATAATTGAAAGGCATGTTATATTATCCTCTCTTTCTCTCCGTGTGTGTATATATATATATAAATGGAAAAAAAATTATTTATTTATTTTAGAGAAATCACTTGCTCATCAATAATATGAAATAGTTCTGCAATTCAATGGTAAAATTGTTTAAAATACACTGCCTAGGCACCAAAAGTTTCTTCATGTCATTGATATTTTTTTAAATTTTTATAATTAAGCACTTTGTTATAATATAATAAATCGTCCCTCACTTTATTATTTCGAACTTTGAATCTCTCTCTCTCTGGTTGTCATTTCTTTTTAAATTTTGAATGCTCTACCAACCGAGTTAGACATATGGACTCATAACATTAATACTCTTCTTACCCATTAAAATAGTCTTTTTCACTTATTTAACCACTTCCTAATGCAATTATTAGTGTTTGAACTTTTATATTTAATTTAGAAGAAAATCACTTAACCACTACACAACATTTCAAACTTTGGCTGGATAATGGTCCCATAAAAATAATTCTATCCTTCACTTTGACTTTATTTTCTGGGACCTCCACTACGTAAGTATTTAGACCTAGTGCTCTTGTACTGTTTGGAAGACCGTCATTAATGTTTCATAGTCTAAAATTGATCTGAATGATCCTTAGCCTTTAATTTTTCCCCTTCCGGAAACTCACTCTTAATTTGCTTAACTATACACACTATTTCTGTGCTTGATTCTTACTAAAAAGAGCATGCAACTATTATTATACCTAAAATTTTTTATTCCTGCAGCCCACTAGTTGGATCATCTCCTCAAGTCTATGCACAATATATCATGTGTGAATATACCCTATATATAAAGCATTTGTCATGTCATTTTTAAGCCTAACTTTTAGGTGATCCTTTGTAAGATACACCATGCTTTTGCATGTGAAATTTGCCCTAGTTTGAACATGGCCCTTGCCATACCTAAATTATGGAATCAGACTAATTTGATGATCTGTCAAATCTAACCATACTAAATATGGGGGAACAAACTACCCTTCATGCATACTCCAGCATCAAGTGGTTCATGTTTTTTTGGATACATTATCAAGTGGTTCATGTTACTCATGCAATTTCTTTATGCCTTACTTTCAGGTAATGGTATACAGGGCAAAGAATGCTTCTGTACATATAATGCTCCTGGCTAAACTAAATCTTGGAATCAGCCTAATGTGATTAATATACATCTTATTCAAATGTACAGAATTTGAGGTGCAAGGACATCAGAATTCGGGATTGTCTTCTTGACAATTCGATAACTCATGAACAGTACTTCTATAGGTCAAATTTTTTTCTCAGACATCGATCTAAGAAGGAGTTACTTTTCTGATGATGACCTTTCAAATTCAGCTGTGTGAGCGGAATTGTTATGCTCAAATTTCCTAAATGAACATCGATATTAAATAAACAATTTTCTTAAAAGTTTAAATTTATAGGATTTGTGTTCGATACGAATATATGCTTATTAACACCCTCCCTCATGTACCACTTTTACACGGGCAAACAAACAAGAAATAAATGCATCTATCATAAATGAGTATAATATGCAACGAATTTTAAATATTCAAAATTACAAGAAATGGTGAGCCATGATCTTTAAATCAAGCCTTGATACGGATTTCCACCAAAGCTTAAGTTTATATGAGTAATCATGTTATATAAGTAGATAATTTTATCCTCTCCTTCCTTGTGCCCATGACCTCAAGAAGGCTACATCAACGCCGAACCACCAAATCTGACCATGGTTTGTTATATAATGAAAGGTAATGAAGATCACACGAGCATTCTAACTATCTTCCAATTCTCTTGCTCCATCTACCAAATGTCTCCTTCCCTGTCATGCATTCTCTAGTCCTTCTGTCCTTTGGTCATTCAATTAATATCTTTGATCCACAGGCCACACAAGAGATGATTGTAAAAATCTCTTGTGATGTTGAAAGATTCGATATAGTTCAAACAAACAAGGCTACTTTCGTATCAGAGTCTTCTCTTGGTTTCAATCGATAGATATACAACTATTTGTAGGACTTCATGAAGAAACTAATATGTGTAACAAACTTCTTCTAGATTCTTCTACTATGTGTTTAAATACTGATCCTTCTTTAATAAAGCTTTGAGAGTTTCTCCAGAAGTTTTCTCTGCTATGCTACGTTCTGCAACCTTTAACATGGTATTAGAGCCACGGTGACACATCAATGGCATCTTATCCTTAATCCCCTTTTCCCTCTTACACTGTTACTTTATTTCCTTTGCCAACATTACCAATGGTGATTCCCTCAGCTGCATATAATATCAAACATTAGATTGGAATTATCTATTACGGAAAACTCAAATTCTTCTGTTGCAGAGCTCTCATGATCTCAAGCTTTTCTTCTAAACTCAAAATTCTGGCCAAATGAAGTTATTTCCGATTCTAGAAATCCACATTGTTTTAAATCAATCTGAAGAATATGTTTCTGGGATGAGAGTTGATCAATTTGAGAAATGATTTGGTTACTTTCTTCTGTGCAATGTAGTGTGTGATTCATGTCAAAATCTTCAAAAATATGGAATGTTACAGAGCAGATCTTTTCTACAATTCCAAAGCAAACATGAAGCGTGTTTATATTATAGACAATTAAGAAGGTGGCAGATGCAGTGAAGATATTATATATTAAGATAAAAATCTGTTGGAGCTTTTCTTTCTTCTGAGGAAACAAAAGATGAGAGGGAGAAAATTTACAAAGAGAAGAAATAAAACAATTACAAGAGAAATATTGTTGATTAGAGATGGTGGATGCCAAGTCTCGTGATGAGTCACAATCTCCTTAAAACATATGCACCGTCTCCTTCGGTGCTCGGAGAAAATCACGCCGACGTTTGTCTCCTAGGATAAAACGGCATATGAGCAACACCTCAACACCTTGATACTACTCCGACGAACTGAAACTTTGATCGAAGCTATCACCCAATCAACACTCTCTAATCGTACCTAACCGAACTCACTTTTCCTTTTCCTTTCTTTTTTTCCCACAGCAAACTCAAAAGGAAATATTATATGTCGAATAAGAAGCCTGCAACTATAGGAATAAAGGTGAGACCCTCAACCTTCAGCAAGCCAAACGTTTGGGCTCCTGCAACCTTTAGACTCCTCACATAGTAAATGACATTCATACCTGCAATGAATGTCATTCACTCCAACAATCTCTTTCCAATTCATTAATGGCTGCTGGTCAAAAAATATCAAATGATGAACTCACTTTGTATATTCTTAAAGGCTTAGGCCCTGAATTTGAAGTCGTTGTTGTCCATTTTACCTCACTTGAATCTTTCACACTTCAGAGGTTCAACATGTGTTCCTGGCATGAAATACGACTTGAAAGTTTGAATTCTTCTACTATGATTGAGTTATCTCCCTCTCTTTGCTACTTTGCTCATAAATTTTCCTCTCAAATCCTATTTATCGTGGTGGTGATTTACTTCTGAGGACAATTCAGCAAAGGCTTAAGTCGCTCTCATTATGGTGGAGAATTAGTGGTTATAATTCTTCACAAACAATTTAAGCAAAACATTATATCAAATTTCGCGACAAAATTGGTCGCCACAACACTCAATACTTATCTTGATATGATCTAAGATATCAAAGTTATTAAGCACAAAAATCCTCTCTTGAATGGTCGATGATGAGCTTATAGTTTCGGTTCATCATTCTAGCTTATACATAGCTTTACTAACTATGGGAAATGGATTCCGAATTAGTATCTAGGCGATTGGAGCCACACATGTCGTGTGGCTTCCGATGGCAATTCTTTAACCAGAAAATCTGAATATCCTGGTAGTGGTAAGCTTGTTATTGGTGATGGCTCTCAACTCTCAATATCACATATTGGTGATCTTACTTTTCCTGCTTCAAAACCGCTTAAACTTAGGAATATCTTATTAGTTCCTTCATTACTAAGTCTTGTTAGTAACTCTAAATTTACTCACGAGACAACCATGTTATAGTGGAGTTTGATTCTGATTGCTACCTTATTGAAATGCTTGATCAAGTGGTTCTCTGCAAGGCACACTTAGGGATGGTCTTTATCAGCTTCATTTGCCATCTGCCTACAATGGTTCTTTATCTTCTCCATGTAACAATAATTTGTGTAGCTCAAATCTACAAGTTTCTTCACCAATGAGCCTTGCTTCTTCAGACACGCTTACTGTTCAAAAAAATGCCTCTGAAGATGAAAATTCCTATATTGCCATTTTAAATCATCATACTATTCATAAAAATGTCTCTGCAGTTGTCGGTAACTCTCATCACATCTGCAACAATTCTAAGGCCATAACTTCAATTTGTAATTCACAGTCTTTCATGAATGTGTGGCATGGTAAGCTTGACCACCCAAATAAAATTGTTCTACAACAAGTTTTATCTCAAATTCATGATCAAGTGCCTGTTAATGCAACTCCTGAATTTTGAGAAGCTTGTCAATATGGTAAACTCCATTAGAATGTGTTTTCTTCAACTCATTCGCTACATACCACAGGACCCTTTCAAGTGATACACATGGATGTGTAGGGGCTTGATCCCTATCTCTCTATTGAAGGCTATCGGTTCTATATTGCCTTTATGGATGATTTACTATATATGCTGGATATATCCTCTTCATTCATCGGGCTTGGCTACCATATGTTTTCTATTTCGTTAGAATGATGAGCGGTTTGATACTAAGGTGAAATGCTTTCGGTTTGATTTAGGTGGTGGTTTAAAGCGCTCGTATTTCAAGTTAGAATTCAATTTAGACACCCTTGTTCTCATACACACCAACAAAATGGTAAAGTTGAAAGGAAACACCGTAGTATTGTGGAGATTGGACTTACATTACTTGCTCAAGCCTCTATGGACTTGAAATTTTGGTGGGAAGCATTTGATTCTACTACTTATTTGCTAAATCGCCTTCCCACACCGGTTTTAAAGCATATTTCTCCTTTTGAATCTCTCTATGGCCGTAAAACAGATTATACATTTCTCAAAAGTTTTGGGTGTGCATGTTTTCCTTTCCTTGACCTTCTGATAAACATAAGTTTGTCCTTCAAAACTCCAGAAGTGTTTGTTTGTTGGTTATAACCCTTTTCACAAGGCTACAAATGTTTTGCATCCCTCTAGCCGTGTATATATTGTTAAGAGAGTGTGCTTCAATGAATCCTGCTTCCCATATCAATCTCTATTTGCCAACTCTTCTACTAATGCATCTAAGTTTGATAAAACTTATAATGCTCCGACTTTATTCTACCCTCATGTTTCTTCCACCCTCTTTGCTTCCTTGACTTCTTCTAAATCCTGCCCTCCATCTTTAGATTCTAACAAGTCACTTCCCTCTTCTTCTTCCTTTACTTACGCACATACTTATGATGTACCATGCATTCCTATCCCAATTGGGTCTCCTTTGTCCTTTACTATACCGGTTTGCTCTATCTCCTCTCTATATCTTCTAATTCTAACAACAATCATGAAAATTCAGATTCTAGTTCAACTCATGCACCTGTTGCTCTTCCTTCTCTGAATTCTACTCATCCAATGCAGACCAAATCAAAGTTTGGCATCTTCAAGCCTAAACTGTTCTCTAGTGAATATTCTGAGAACCTCTGATGCTTGATTACTCTTATTATTCCTCATTGGAAGAAAACCATGGAAGCTGAGTATAATGCTTTAGTAAACAATCGGACTTGAGATTGGTACCTCATTCGACGCTACTTCTTGCATTGTTCGGTGCAGAGTGGGTTTGAACTAAACTTCGAAAGTGTGGCTATTTGAAGTATAAAGCAAGTTGGTTGCGAAAGGTTGTGAAACACCTAGAATAGATTTTATTGAGACTTTTAGTCTAGTGGTTAAGGCCTTAACAAAAAGAATTATCTTCACTCTAGCTGTGACAAGGGGATGGGATATTCAACAAGTGGACATTAATAATGCCTTTCTCAATGGAGATCTTTAGAATAAGTGTTGATGAACCCGACTGAAGAGCTTCGTGATCCTACTACCACCTACTTATGTGTGTAAATTACGGAAGACATTGTATGGTCTTAAACGAGGCACCTAGAGCACAGTATGATAAATTGAAGAGTCTCTTACTCAATTTTATGTTGATGATATTCTCATAACTGGAGAGAGTCAAGCTGATATACAGGAGGTAATCAAGGATCTTCATGCTAAATTAAGCTCTCAAAACTCTCGGTTAAATATTTCTGAGTTTGAGGTGGCTTCGTTCCTCTTCTAGGTTGCATTTAAATCAGTCAAAAATATGCTAGAGATTTGTTACCTAGAAACAAACATGAACAACTGTAATGATTTGTATATGTGCTTAAGTAACAAGTTATCCTTAAATGATAGTGATTTGTTTGCTTATCCCTCCATGTATCGAAACACAATAGGTGCTCTGTAGTACTTAACACTTACCAGACCAGATATAGCTTTCCCTGTTAATAGGTTGAGTTAGTTTCTTCAAGCTCCTGATTGCATTGGGAAATGTAGCGTATTCTTTGCTACATTAAAGGTACATTGAACTGTGTTTGCTCTTCCAAACTGGCTCGGCTCTTGAATTTAGAAGGATTTTGTGATGCTGACTAGGCTAGTAATTTAGATGATCGTAAATCAGTCAACGGTATCTGTGTTTTTCTGGGAGGTAATCTAATTACATGGAGTTCCCAAAAACAAAAGGTAGTTACTCGATCAAATGCGAAGTAGAGTATAGAGCTCTTGCGATCTTGACATGATTTGGTTTGGATTCAGAATTTGCTAGCTAAAATCGATATTAACCTTCCTGCTCAGCCACCTATTCTTTGGAGTGATAACTTCGAAGTTAAAGCCTTGGCTTGCAATTCAGTTTTTCATGCCATAACAAAACACATTGAGTTGAATGTGCACTTTGTTAGTAGTTTAGTTCAGCGATAAAAAAGCTTGGAAGTAAGATATGTATGAGTCCCAACTGTAGTTGCTACAAGGCCTTACCTCTATGATTTCAACATTTTGTGTAACGAGGCACATGGTTGTTCCCATGTCGGCTTGCGAGGGCACATTGAAATCTTGATATAGTTCAAACAAACAAGAGGCTCACTCGTATCAAGAGTCTTCTCACGTTTGTCTGACAGAGATATACAACTAACTCATATGGACTTCATGTATTAGAAGAGCTAATATGTGTAACAAACTTCTTCTAGATTCTTCCCTTTAGATGTTTAAATCTTGATCTTATTCAATAAAGTTTTGAGTTTCTCCATAAGTTTCTATACTATGCTATGTTGCGACCTTTAACTTTTGGAGCCCTGCCGGTCGTCAGCCTCATTGACACGATGGAGCCCCACTATCCACGGAAACTCCACGACTTATCCAACAAATACGGCCCATCATGTCGCTGACTCAATTGCGTCCTGATTATGTCTAAATCCCGTCAAGCCTTAAGTGTTCCTCAAGATCATGACACCATGTTTCAGCGGCAGGCCAAATGTCCGCATTTTGGGGCCATGGCAAGGGCTTGGCTTTCAGGGGGTGCGATTCATACTGGGACAACGTTCGTAAGTAAAGGTTGAGTCATTTGCAGCCATGAGAAAGGAGCGGCTTGGAGAGATGGTGAAGTCAGTTATGGAAGCTGTAGGCGCTGGGGAGTGTCAGTTTTTTTATTTGATATAATAAAATAAAATAAAACAAACAGCGGAAGCATAACAATAATCTGTCAAGATCGTATAACAAAAAAAAAAAAATTGGTTTTACGTATGCGAAAAATTGTTTTAAAGCACCATAAATTTTATTAATCATATGCTTTCTAATTAATCAAATATGTTTTCTAATTGATCAAGTATGGATACTCACACAGAAAAATTTTCGCAAAGGATGATGAAGATCTTTGATTTCCAAAAATATGATTTTCAATCACGAGAGCCAAATAACCTAATAGACTGTGCGTGTGGGGAAAAAATATTGTTATCTTTTTCACTAATTTTTCAACTCTTCAAAAATTGTTGAGATTTTTTTTGTTTCAAATCATCTGCTTCTCTCTTTTATTTTTTTCGTATCTCTTTCTTTCTATTCTTTTCATAAATCCCACGTTTTCTTCCAAGTTGTTTCATTTCAAATTCAAATATTTAATTTTTGAATTATAACTACCACAGTAACATTTCATTTCAAATTCAAATATATAGAGCTAATGTATATAAAGTTTTCAAGATACCACTAGGCTAGGTTCTTCCTTGTTGAATAATTTAGGTAATTAAAATTAAATAATCAAATTACTTATTCTCATATAAATTAATTTATAATAAAGTAATACAAAACTATTTTCTCCTTTGTTTAATTGATGGAGTCTTGGTCAGATTGGGGACTTATGGACCCATAATTTTAAGCTCCAATAAAACTTGATTAATTAATTAAACCCTTTAATTAATTAACACAATTTTATTAGTTCCAATGTTACTCTGCTATTAACTTGGAATTGCACTCTTAAAATTCTAGATATATTATTACTCAAGAAATTAAGTTGTCGATATGATTTAGTCATTACATATATTAATCCTCCATAAATAATTCATAATTAGAGCTAGGTAAAATCCGTTAGCCTATCTAATTATCTCTTTATCCTTAAGTATCAATTACTCTCCAATGATTGATAAGATTCATAATTTAATTATAAATATGAGCGCTCTTACCATTCAAGACTTGAGTAATCATGTAAGGGAATTATTTATCTGGTTCTTAAATAAGAAGGAATGGATTCTGTCTTGTTTGTTAGCATTCTCTGCTATTTAATTCACTGTATCTCCAAAATGCAAATATTGAGATTATATTATTATAATCTGTACCAAGTAAATTAAAAGAGATAATGTCATAAATAGGAGTTTGCTAACTACTCGGGATTAAGATCATTGCATATATGACCATCAGTGAGATGATTTGAATTATACTATTCTTAACGGAAAATATTAGTTATTCAAATCACGTCATGTCTCTGTCCTACATAATCACATCATGTAAAATTGCATTTATTAGATATTTTCTCTTCATCGATCATTCGGATAAAACAATTTCATTATCAATGATAAAAACATGCACTAGTGAAAATCAATTAAAGATCTCATACTTTAATTGTTAAGTCAAAATAACAACTTGACTATTTTAGATTATCATCCTTAAATAATATCCTCTTGTATATAACACTTATATACTTCTTTAAGGTTACGTTTGATAATCATGGGATTTTGTGATATTCATAAAGTATTTAAATAATATATGCATTAAATGAAATATTTATATATTTGTGAATAAATAATATTTATTTACATCATATGCTTTAGGGCATTTTATCCTAACAATCTCCCCGCATTAAAGCAGATGAGACATCTGCACCGATCAAAGCCTCTAGATGTTTTTGAAACTTTGGCTGCAGTAGCCGTGAATGGATCACTTAAAGGTTATCTTCTAAAGGCGATCTTTAAGACATTTACATCACCTCTTTCCACAATTGATCGAATCAAATGATATCTTTGTGTCCTATATGCTTGGTTCTTTTATGGTGTCTTGGTTCTTTGTTGTTGCAATTGCCTCAGTGTGATCACAATAGAATCAATTGGTTTCCACTCTCGAACAACTTCGGTCATCGAAGTTCGAAGCGGATAGCTTCCATGGATGTACGAGTAGCCACATATTCGACTTCCATAGTGGGTCATGACACAACTTTACTTGATATTCCTCCAGACAACGGCTCCTCCACCTAAAGTGAACACTGATCCTAATATTGATTTTCGATCATCTCTATCAGTTTGAAAATCATAATCAGTATATCCAATGATTGACAAATCCTCTCCAAAAATACAGGCTTGCCATAGTTTCTCGTTCTTCTTAGATATTTTAGAATACCCTTGACTACAATCCAGAATGATCGAATCCACAGACTTGATTGAATTTACTTACTATGCCCATTGCGCAACATATGTCCGACCTAGTACCTTACATGGCGTACATTAAAGGCTTTATTGTAGATGCATATGGATAGCGTCTCATGTCCTCTTCCTCTTGTGGAGTCTTTGAACATTGTTCCTTAGAAAGATGAACTCCATGCCTCGAAGGCAAATAACCTTTCTTGGAATTTTGCATTTTGTACCTCATAAGTGTTGGGACTTTGGAATCCACAAAATCCATAAGTGAATGAAAAAGTGTGTCCCACATCGAACAGACACGTTGTTTGGTTCATATTTTTTCCAACAGACATGTCTGTTCGTGGAGACACTTCCTGGTTTATTTATTCTCCCGTTTTTCCCATTTTTAAAATAACAAAATATTCTCCTCACTTCTTTGCCATCATTCATTTTTGTGCGTGTTACGCAAGTTGAGTTGGTGGGGTCCTCCGTCAGTACCACTTCGGAGGAAAGATCCGTTCTATCACGGGAGGCGATTCTCCGCTGCTCGCCGGTACAAGTTGAGGGCGAGTCGTCTTAAGGACGCAGCCGTTATCGTTGGGCTCGGATGCGCTTTCTAAGTGTTTGTTTTACCTTTATTAGGTTTGTTTTCATCAATTTTTTTTGTTTTACATTTTGAAGACGAACACTAAAGAACTACAATCTTAAGACGAATTTGTGTTCTATTCGTTTACAGATTTTATTTTATTTTTTCGTTTCTGTACTGCTTCTGTTCTTTGTAGATTTTTCCGTTCACGAATTTAGTTCTGTTCGTTTACAAAATTTGTATTTTGTTAATTCTTTATGGAAACGAAGCAGCTTTTATTCCCATTGGTTGTATTTTTTTGTTTATTTACGCGTGCTGCAATTTATTCTACGACAATTTGACTCAAACATTTTTCTGTCTTGCGATTTTTCATTAAAATATTTGTTGCCGTTTATTCAAATATTTTTGCATGCGATGGGCGATTTTTTCTGCAGTCGTTTACGTCTTGTAGCCCGTCTGATTTTCGTTACGTTGTTATTACAAAAATGCCTATTCAAATATATTTTCTTTGCGGTTTTTCGTACCTTGCATGATTTGTTAGCTTTTCTTTGCGGTTTTCCTGCTTTGCATGATTTATTCTTCTTGTAGTTTTTCGTACATTGCATGATTTATTTCTTTACTTACTTGATTTTCCTACCTTTGCATGGTTTGTGCTTTCACTGGAGTTTTCGTTTTAATTAGTATTACAAAAATTGTTACAGTTTTTTCCGTCTGTATTATATCTGTTACAGGTTATTCAAATCTTTGTTTTTGTTCGGTATTACAAGAAAAAAAAATTGTTTCAGTTTTTTTTTTTTTTTCTTTTACGTTTCTATTATAATACATGCGTGCCAAAATTTTAACAAGCAGTGCAGCAAAATGCGGTTTGTTTTCATTTTTGAAGACTCTGAGTTTGAATCACAGTATTACACTTTCTGTTCGTTTCTGTATAATCTGTCGTATTCAAAAAAAAATTTTAACAAACGATTACATTATTCTGATTACATTCGTATTAAATTTTGAGCGAACGCCACCTACCTTCCACGGTCTGTATTACGGTTTAAGTACACTTTTTCATTCATTCGTATTCAAATTTTGAATATGTTCTCTTTTTATTGTTCAGAAATGACTTCGTCTTCGACTCCGGTTAACTCGATTCCAAATCATGGAGAAAAGCCAGAAAAGTTCAATGGTACCGATTTTAAGAGATGACAACATAAGATGTTGTTCTATCTCACAACCTTGAACTTGGCAAGGTTCCTCAATGATGATGGTCCTAAATTAGACATTGGAGAGACAGATAAAGAAAAGTTGGCTGCTGTGGATGCATGGAATCATTCCGACTTCCTGTGTCGCAACTATGTCCTCAACGGTCTGGAAAATACTCTCTATAACGTCTATAGTCCGCTGAAAATGGCTAAGGAATTATGGGATAGTACGAATGAAATCCTGAAAGCCAGAAGATCTGGGACTAAAATTCATTTGTCTCATAAAATTTTTGGACTTCAAGATGGTTGATTCAAAGACCGTCTTAAGTCAAGTTCAAGAGCTTCAAGTGGTTGTGCATGATATTAATGCTGAAGGAATGACTCTAAGTGAGACATTTCAAGTGGCTGCATTCATTGAAAAACTGCCACCATCACTTGGAGGTTTAAAATTATCTCGAACACAAGAGAAAGGAGTTATCATGAAAACTTGATTGTTGGGTTGAGGTTAGAGGGAGACAATAGAACATGCAGGAAGAAAGTTGGAAAGAGATCTACAAGTTTCCAAAAGCCAATGTTATTTGAAGAAAGGATCGAAACGACAAGAAAGGAAAATGCCCTGAATCTAGAGAGGATTGACGAGGCACGAAGAAGTTAGTTGGCAAGTGCTTGAGCTGTGGCAGAGTGCGGACATCGAACCAAGGCTGCGAGTCAGGAAAGCAGCGGCTTGTAGAGGCCAATATGATGGAAAAGATCTCAATGGTATTTGATATCAATCGGCGCTATGATATCAAGTGTAATATGGCGGGGAAACCAGGAATTGAATTGGATTGATATTTAGGGCAACTGTCACATACATTGCAAAATAGATGATGTTTTAGGTCCTACACAGCGAAGTGGGGGTGATGAAAAACTTTATATGAGTAATTCATCAACCTCTAAGGTTGAAGGTGTCAGAAAGATTGCTCTAAAGATGACATCTGGAAAGATTGTGACACTAATTCATGTTACGCATGCGGATGTTACGCCAGGTGAGTGTGGGGATCTCATAGCAAGAATGGCTTCAAGTTGGTTTTGTATCGACAGAAGTTTGTACTCTCAAAAATGAGATGTATGTAAAGAAAGGGTTATCTGGTGGTTGTTCAAGCTCAGTATAATGACTATTGTAACGAGGATGATTTGAATAAAGATTGCTTCTTCTTATGTGCTTGAGTCTTCTAACATTTGGCATGCTAGACCTAGGACTTACGTTAATTATAGATAATAAAGAAATTAATGAATATGGGATGTTGCCGAAGTTTGGCCTTCCAAGTGAGAAATGCAAGTATGTGTTGAATCTAAATTTTCTGACCTTTCCATACGTAGGTAATAGGTTTCAAACCTTTAGATTTAATACACACGGATATATCGATATGAAATCATCTAGTCAAGAGGTGGTAATAAGTATTTTATTACTTTATAGATGGGCACTTCGCAGTGTGTGTTATGTTTTGTAGTAGCAAAGATGAAATTTGTGAATGCTTTTAAAACTTATAGGGCCAGTTGAAACTCAGTTGAACAAAGAAAATTAAAATCATAAGGAGTGGAGGAGGTGAATATGAATTTCCATTTGAGGAAATTTATCAGGGATTTGGTATCGTTCACCAAATGATTGCTCCTTATACACCACAATCTAATGGAGTGGCGGAAAGGAAAAACTGATCTTTAAAGGAAACAATGAATGCATTGTTGAATAGTTCCGGTTTACCACATAATTTGTGGGGGGAAGTTGTTTTGACGACGAATTTTATTTTAAATAGAGTACCCCACAAAGACACAACAAACTCCTATAAAAAATGGAAAGCGGAATGCCTAACTTAGAATTATCTCAAAGTGTGTGGGTGTTTGGCTAAGGTTGCGGTTCCTAAGCCTAAAAAGCTTAAGGTAGGACTAAAGACTATTAACTGTGTTTTTATCGGATATGCTCAAAATAGCAATGCATATCATTTTCTTGTTCACAAATCAGAGATCCCAAATATACATGTCAATACGATCATTGAATCAAGGGACGCTTCGTTCTTTGAAAATATATTTCCATATAACATAGTATATGAGGCAATTGATAATAATAAGAGGTCTCAAGATACTATATCTAGAAGTGATCCAATGGAGGATGAACCTAGACGTAGTAAAAGACAAAGGACTTCCACATCTTTTGGACCCGATTTCTTAACATATATGTTGGAGAATGAACCTCGGACATTCAAAGCTATGACTTAGCCCGGAAGCCCCGTTAAGGAAAGAAGCTATCAATAGTGAAGTTCGAATAAAGTCTTGTCCAAATCATACATGAAAATTGGTTGACCTTCCTCACGGTAATAAACCACTCTGATGTAAGTGGATTTTCCGAGAAAATGAAAGTGGATAGTGCTATTGATAAATATAAGGCTAGGCTTGTAGTAAAGGATACAAGCAGAGAAGGTCTTGATTATTTGATACTTATTCATGTTGCTGAATTACATCTATAAGGATGCTAATTGCTATAGTAGCGGTGTATAAGCTTGAAATCCATCAAATGAATGTAAAAATGGCCTTCTTAAACGGAGATTTGGAAGAAGAAATATATTTGGAACAACCCAAAGGGTTCATTGTTCCGGGACAAGAGCATAAAGTATGTTGGCTTATCAAGTCACTCTATGGATTAAAACAAGCACCAAAACAATGGCATGCCAAATTCGCCGAAGTCATGTTGTTGAATGGTTTCAAGATTAATGAGTGAGATAAATGTGTATATGTTAAGCAAACTCAAATTGCTTTACTGTTTAAAATAATGTCTATATGTAAACGATAGCTAACTATAACGAAGGCTTGATGATAAGTGAGACTATTGAAAATCAAATGCGCTTGCAAACATTAAATTTGAAATATGAAATATATGGAAGTCGCTAATGTTATTTTAGGAGTTAAAATCATAAGACATCTGGAGAGTTAACTCTATCACAATCCCATTATATTGAAACAATTCTTGAAGATAAAGTCTAGGTATTGTACGGTAAGAACTCAATTAGATGTTAATTTGTCTTTCCCAAAGAATCTTGGTAAAACAAAGCTCAAAATGAGTATGCTAGTATACTGACGATTTAATATATGTCATGAGGCCAGTACTAGGACGTAGCAATGGTTAACAAGCTAAGTGATTTGTTAATCCAAATGAAATCATTGGAAGCTATGGAAGCGTTTATTGGGCTACTTAAAGCATACTCGAGATTATGGCACACATTATGAATCATCCGTGATGCTTGAAGGATCTTTGATCTGAAAATTGGATAGTAGGCTTTGAGACATCGTCAACAAGTGGATGTATTCACACTTGGTGGGGCAAGCAATTCAATCTTTGTAATGATCCAAGTGCCAAATAATAAAGTTTTTTAACACGTTATTAGTTTGACTAAGTTTACAGGCCAAGTTTAAGCCTTGCGCCAGTATGGACCCAAGTTGATTTTCAAGGATGATATTTAGTTGACCTAAGGCATATATCTTACATTAGGCCTCATCGTCTGAGATCATAGAGTAGGGTTTGAACATCAGAAGTCACGACTTATGGATAAAAGTTAGCGGCTGGGGAAGATCCAAGCGGCGTATTTTATCAGGTGTCAGTGCATGCAGGGTTTTACTTTGAAGGCCTGGGCCCTATATAGCTCTAGCTGCGTACCAAATGGAACCCTAGCCCCAAAACCTTTCGTTTAGGCTCAAGCCACAGAAAAAAACTCTAAGATCATGAACACCGAACTAGAGTCGTTTAACCCCATTTACTGGCAGAGTTGGGTTCCCCAGGCGTGAGACGGGTAATGAAGAGTAACTTAACATAGATCTCATCATGTCAAGTAAGGTTCGATTTCTTCTCTCTACAACACTGTTTTATTGCGGAGTTCCTGGTGCTATAAGCTGTGATACAATACCACATGCCATCAAGAAATCAATGGTGCATTATTACAAGTATTCCACAGCCTTGATCTGTTCGAATCTTAGTGATATCATTTACCTGTTGCTTTAAATTCCTTAAACTTGCAAAGTTTTGATTTTCTTTGCATAAAATTAAGCATACCCATATCTTGAATAATCATCAATAGAAGTGACAAAGTATTCTGTAACCTCCTCTTGCTTGGACATTTTAAAAGTCCACATACATCAGGAAATGTATTAGCCTAGAGGTTCATAGCTCTTTCTCTTTTGTGGAAAATTATCTCTTTGTCAACTTTCCTTTCAAAGTAAAGTTACGGTGGGTAGGCTACCAACTTAGATTCCCTTAAAGGACCCCTTCATCCTTTATTTGAAGTCTTTCTATCTTGTTTATATTTATGCTGACCAAGTCGAAGGTGCCATAAGTGTATCACCTTTATGAGAAATGTTCTTACTCTTTGGTTCGGCCACTTTGAACATTCGGAGTATTTAATAGTGGATTTGCTTATAGGTCTAATAAAGTATGACCATTGTCTAGATATCCATAACAAATGTTTAAACCATTCTTTGAATACAAACAATTCATTATCAAAAGAATTCAATCTAGAAACATAAATTGAATTTCTTTTCTGATAATAATGAAATAAACATCTCTTAAAATAAGAAATTTATTTTAACAAATTAAGCCTATGATTCTCCACTTTATCTTCTTTGAGGCTGTTTGACAGTCCCTACGACTCATAGTGTACTCTGCATCTAGCTCCTACTCTTGTGAAGGCTCTGTAAGGAAAAACACACATGATTAGTAGCTCCAAATCTATAACCCAGGCTGAGATATCATTGTTCTCTGCCAGCATGTTTCAGAACTAGTAAATCATATTTGCTTTCCCCTTCTTCTTTGCCTTCAATTCTTAGAGATACTTGTGTGACACCCTTCTAATGTCTTGATTTGTTACAATGGAAACAATTTCCCTTGCTTTTAGTTCTAGTATTTTGAGAGTTGTTTTTCTTAGTCTTCTTGCCCTTTTTCTTTAACTACCCTTTCGATTTCCTAGCAACCTTCAATTTCTTGCATTTCTTAGCAACATTTGCTTCTGTACTTTTACTATCATTTACAGACTCATAAGCTTGCAACTCATTCAACAATTGAGTGAAGTTGAAGGTCATTTTGTTCATGTGATAATTGTTTTTTGAATTCTTTGGAATTTGGGAGTAAGACTTTCGAGAATCGTGCCAACATCTATTTCTGCCCCATTCAACTCAGCTTCATGTAGATAATCAATCATTACATGCATTAAAGTTCTAGGCTTCATCTTGTGGTTCATGAACTTTCACAACCTCAAGGCGACATTTCTCATATGGTTGTCCAAACATTCCATCCAGGCCCACTATCTCATGGCGATTACATCGTATCTTCATGTAGTTTGCGAAGCAATTCATACATGCCGCCTACATGTAGCATTTGGCCTTGTTATTGGCTTTTACCCAACTGTCAAATGCCTCTTTTGCAGCCCTAGGTGCATTGGTAGCTGGTTCAAGAGGACACTCCCTCCAATAGCACAAATTTATGTCGTCATTGATTAGCACCAAGTTCATATTGCTTTCCATTTTGCATAATTTTACTAGTCAATTTTCAAGTGATAGCAAATTGATGATCGGATTAGACATTTTGTTGAAAGGATAAATACATCAATGCATGAATAACACATATGAATTTTAAGGCATAAGAAATTATTTTATACTATATATTATAACGACAATTCAATTTCCAAAGAAATGTATTTGCTTAGGAAGGTAGGTCTGAAATTTTCTAAAATTGGTGAAACATTTCAACCAATAAATGTTTTATCAAAAATATCTCCTTACTTTTCAACATTTATTGATTATCATTTCAGGTCGAAGATACAATTAGCAATTAATTGTTTCTATATAAGTGTGACCCATCGTTTCAAACTTTAGTGATTTTGCTCTTAAAAATGCAGCCATAGGGTAGGATTTATTTTAAGAGATCAACTAAACATCTTATCTCTAGAAGACAAATTTGAAGCGTAATATTAATGGACACCCTCTGTAGGAAGGGCTGTATTCATAGTGTCTCGATCGCCAATTAAATTATACATATATTATGTCAACAACGAAGACCCATGGGTTAAAATTTAATGCATTTATCTTGCTCCTCATTATTTTCAAATAACCATTTAAAATATCTCCATATTTTAAATTTATAAATTCAAATTAAAGCATTTAATTTTAATTTTAATTAATATATATATATATATATATATATATATATATATATATATATATATATAATATAAAAATATAATATTTTCATAAAATTGCATTTGCAATTTAATTCCAAAATTTATTTTTAGGCACTTACAATATTAAAATAAAATTAATATCATGTCACATGTTTCATGTGTATGTATGCATGTTCATACATACATATATATATATATATATTCTATATATATATATATATATATATATATAAAATGAACTTGGACATTTGAGTGTCTTTAGATATTTCTAATTACAATTGACCAAAAATGAATAAATAAATAAATTTTGGGTCTTCATTCTTCATTGATAGATTCTTCTTATGGCTAACACAAATAAGTTTATCATGCTCTTTGCTAATGCACCAGCCTCCTCCTTTTGCGTAGCTCATGTGGCCATGAGTTCCATTCCCTTCAACTACCATTTTTAATTTATGTGTCAAACACACATAACAAAAAATTGGAATTTAACTTTTAAATTCCTACATACAAAGTGGAACCTTTCCAGCAAATTTCTCCTCATAATAAAATAAAAATTACATACAGATTATTTAATACATAAGGATCTAATGAAAATTTAATAAAACTTAATCCAAAGACACCGATCAAAGCCATTATCCATACATTCACAACCACGATTATCTCATAATCAATAAACAAAAACAATCTGATGTCTACCCACTTGTTCTCATATTCAATATGTGGACATTCATAATTAATATATAATTTATAGAAAAATTAATTAAAATGATTTATCTAATAATAAGATAATAAAAATATTAATTATTATTTGATATAATCAAATAAAATAAAATAAACAACGAATCATATGATAATCGATAAGATGGTATGCCAAACAATTCATTTTATCATCACTATAAATTTTATTAATCACATGCTTAAATATGTTTTTTAATTGATTAAGTATGGATACTCACCTGAAAAATTTCGGCAAATGAATGGTAAAGATCTTCAATTTCTAGAAACACCAAATCTTGATGCAGAACCAAAGAATCCCGATCAAATAGACTATGTGTGTGGGCACAAATCGATCAAAACTTCTTCTTATCTCTTTTCTTTCTCTTTTCATAAATCCCGAACACTAGTTGTTTCATTTCAAATTCAAATATTTAATTTGAATTATTACTACCCAATTACTTTTTACTCTTTTGTCAAGTCAATAAAAAAAAAACACTCCTTACGTTATCTTCCCCTCCAAACTCAACATCCTCAAAGAATCTTGCATTTCCAGTCTCAAAAAATGATCTAATAGTGGGATTATAAAATTTAAAGCCCCGAGAGCGTTCGGCATAACCAACAAAATGCTTATTCATGTTCTTTGGTAATTTCTTTTCATTTGGCCTATGGGCCGTGTGGACAACCCCAAACATGTAAGTGCCCTAATGCTAGGCTTCTTTCCAGTCCACAACTCATAGGGTTTTAGCTCTTTACTTGGTACCACAGTAAGAATGTACTGCGAGTCTTAAGTGCTTCTCCCAAGCGATTAGAGGTAAGAAGGCAAGCTAATCCTTACTTCGCCATTCACGAAGTGTCGATTCGTCTCTCTGCAACACCATTCATGCTAGGCTTTTGGCATTGTGTGTATTGCGAGACGATCCCATTCCTTTAAGAAGATAGCAAAGGTCCTAGGCGTTTGTTCTCTGAGCCATCATATCTACCATAGTACTCGCACTTGCGGTCGTATTTGTGGCACAATCTTCTTGCCAGTTCTAGGTTCAACCAGGATTTAAAAAAAAGACTTGAACACGTCAAAGCTTGAGACTACTCATGAATCAAATATAGGCACCCCTTACGAATAGTCATCTATGAGCGTAATAAAATACAGTTGACCATTCCAGAAGCTATGGGGGAATGGCCATATATCAGTATGAATTAGTTAAGACATCTGTACATCTATTGGCACCTAATTTATTTTTTTCTCTATTTGTTTTCCTTTAATGCACTCAGTAAGAGCTTGAAAGGAATCTGTCATATCAGTGAATCCAAGAGTGTCATCACATTTGAGTCTTTTGGATTCTGGCGGGACTATCAGCCTGTGTGTGCCATAACATTCTGAGAATCCTTATCAATTAATTCATTTGTTCACGTATACTTATGCAAGGTTTCATTAAATGAAGACAACGTTATCCAATAAATAAGGTTGTCCAAAAAATGCAAGATAAAAAACAGAGTACCAATTACATTTGAATTTAAAGAAAGATTAAATTCAATTTCCAAATGAACAATATCTGATTTGTCCAATACGAGAAGTGAAATCAAATTCCGTCTAAGGGCGGTACAACATAAGTGTCCTTTAAATCCAAATAAATACCGAGTTTTAAATATTTTTCTAACCTAAATGTCCTATTGCCTCTACTTTAAGCGTTTCCATCCTTACATAGATGAATCTTTCATAATCATTTGGCGGTCGGCTCAGACAATACAGCCAGGAAATACTTATGTAGTAAGTAGCACCAAAATCTACCCACCAAGTATGACTAGGTACGAGTTAAATTAACCCGAGAACAAACTATAGTGAGAAGAGTACCTTTCTTAATACGCCAAGCAACATATTTAGGACACTCTTTCTTGAAGTGGCCCGCTTTCTTACAGAAATAGCAAGTGGCTTCCTTATCTTGCGTCTTTCCTTTCTTCTGCTTGGATATACCTTTTGCAGTGTCTTTGTTAGAGTCTTTAGCTCTCTTCCTTTTCTTCTTCTGAGAAGTTAATGCTAAATAAGCACTTTCTATCTTATCTTTCTTTATCCTTTCCTCTTCTTGCACACAATGAGAAATAAGCTCATTCAAAGTCCATTTATCCTTTTGAGTATTATAACTCACAATGAACTATGCGGGGAAGAGATATAAGATGAACCTTACTAAATGCACAAACAGCAAGTCATTAGACAATTGCTTAACTTAAGTGCTTTTAGTTTTTAAGCAATCAGTAGACATTTCCATTATGTACTCATATGTTCTCCTTGTTTGTGTATTTCATGCCAACAAGTTTTCTTAAAAAGTACTTATTTCAGCCTTTCATTTCAGCAAGGAATTTTTGCCTATATCAGAAGAATTTTGTACTTGTGCGCTCTCATTATTAGAGCCACGAAACGCTTCTAAATTGAAGGCGTTTCATAAGCATTGAACTCAGCGTTTGGATCGTTCCTACTTCTCAATATTAGCCTCATTGAGGTTTACAGGAGTAGAACTAGGGCGTTCCACTCTTAATGCTAGATCTAATTCCTTTACAGCAGGAATAGTTTCTAGTTCTCTTTCCAAATCTTGAAATTGCTCCCATTGAGCATGGGAATTCCCATTAGCAGAGCGGATAGATTTGCGACGTGTAAAAATTTGAATAGAATAAAGGGAAACAAATAAGCATGGTCCACATAAGTTCCAAAACCAATCAAAAATAAAAATAAAATAAATTCAAATACGAGGAAAAATCCCATTCAAGATTCAAGCCTCCATTAATGTAAATCTTTGGACAAAACAATGCTACGTAATTGATGTCTTGTTGTAGTGATCAAACAGCGATAATAACTTCTGTCAAATAATGAATATTCCTTTGGTATATTCATCATTCACATGTGAGAATAGATGCTCATCACATGTTTTATCTGCAGTGTATATGTAAATTGGTCAAATATTAATTTTCCTTTAGACGATTAATATTCACATGATATACGCTACACTCTCTTTGTCTACATTTTGAATCAAATTAACTTTCACAAGAGGAGTCACTTTGGTGACATGTTGCTATAATTAATTCAAGTCAAGAATGTATAAATATACACAAGATTTGAATTTAAAAATACACCAAATGTTTATATATGTGTATGTAATTTAGAGGAACAACATAAAAAAATTAAAACACTTACTTTATTCCATTTTAAGGGAGTTCCTCACGAATCAAACAAAATGGGCACATAAGATGAAAATTCAACCATAAATGTTTAGAATCACTTGAAGTCTAGCAAATTATCTAGTTCTGTTGCCAAATATCCGGTATGCATCACAACCACTTATGATTGGGTATGCATCACAACCACTTATGATTGCAATATTTAATAATTAACCAAAGGACTTCAAAATTCTAATATCAATATAGGGCACATGCAAAAAATTGTGGGTTAGTGTTTTGATCCAAACACACCCCAAGTAACATCTCGTGATATTGAATCCATTCATATAACAGAATTAAAACTATTATGGTGCATGTCTAGGAGGCATGATTGGAATTCCGCGACCATTTAAGAAGCTTCATATACAGGTTTATGCGGAAGTATAAAAACGGTATTTTCCAGACACCATTTTTATACTCAGAAGTTTATACCAGTTTTATAAACTTCATAAAAATTTCATATACCAGTTTTATACTCATAAGTTTTATACTTAGAAGTATTATTTAATTAAAACTTCATGATTAGAATTAAAAGTATAACCCATTCTCCAGACACCATTTTCTAGAAACGGTATTTTAAACCAGACACCATTTTTATAAACAAAATGTTTCTTTTCACGTTCCTGTTCACACAAATATTTTCCTGAAACCACCATTCCTTTTCCAAAATAGTGGTACAAAACATCTGCAACTGTATTTTCATATTCTGCATAGTGGTACCAAAATATATATATATATATATATATATATATATATATATACTTTTCTATATATATATATATATATATATATATATATATATATATATATATATATATATATATATATATAGTATGATTAGTTTTGATTTACGGTGTATTCCAAACATTTGCAAGAAAATAGTGGTGTCTGGAAAAGAAACATTCCTTTTCACGTTGCAGCAAACACGGCTAAAACCAGAAGAAACCTTATGCAATTATTCAAATCACTTCATATATACAAATCAAACTGAAACTTGACAGTGAATATCATCACTCTGTAAAACCCTTGAATCGTGAAGAAGATCACAAAACCAGAAACCTTACATAATTCCTAATGATCAAAACATGCGCTCATTACCACTTGTGAAAAGTTACGCGATCAAACCCTGAATCAACAAGTACATAATCATTAAATTATAAACATTTATACATGAAAGCATACCTGAATCCATTGGAGATGAGTGAACCTAAATCAACAAGATTGGTATTAGCCTTCCAAATTCCAACGCAATCCTAGAGAGAGTTTCCTCAATTTCTCTCTTTTCTTTCTGAATGAATGGGTGATTACAGAAAAAGGAACAACGTTGTATTTGGGGACCAAGACCCCTTTTATGTTAGGGAAGTGATGCTTCACCAAGCGTCACTTCTCTATTATTGTTTTCTATTTTGGCCCATTAACAAAACAGAAAAACAAAATGTCTCTACACATTATTTGAGGACCACATCTTAAACTTGATGCATAAAAGCCTATGAAATATAAAAAATGATAGATCACTTAAAATAAGGAAACTAAAAATATTATTTGGATACAACACATAATAACTAGTTACATATAAGCCCACTAATGGGTTAAATAATCCAACAGGCATTTCATTGTAATTGTCGCTATTGATCGAGTGAAATGAAGCAGATAATATTATTCTTGATTCTTTCTACAGTAAAAACCTCCATTATCTCTATAATTTATTTTCAACATTGGTATGAGCTTCTTCATCATTTGCTTTCTGGATTTCATGTTTGCATTGAAGTGAAATCAACATCTTTGTTTCTCTGTCTGTTTGATCTTGAAAATATAGAGTGATCCTTGATGCGCGTGAAGGACACAAACCAATGACTAAAATTTTTTTTTTTTTGGCAAAATAATTTTCTCTTATTGAAATCTTACTTAAGAAATCGGACCTTGTGCAAATTTGGGCTTTTCATTCCGTAAAGTGAAAGCCATAAGCAACTTCAGGCATCCATGCTATGGAGAAATAATTATAGGGACTCCCTCATAGTAGATCACTTTCTCACAGTATTGACTCTCTACATCAGACCCTTAAACTAGGGTCACTCATGCGGAGTGAAGAAGAACCAGCCTTGAGTGCAAGCGTACCAGTAGTTATCAGCTTATTATACTTGTCTCGCGATTGCATTATTTTGCATTACTTGTTTTACATCCTAGAACCGGAACAATGCCTCCAATCATGAAATTCCACGAAAGTGGATGCAGTGACGAGACAAGTGGGATGGAACCTTCTCCTAGTATATCTGAAAGCAGTTTTATTTAAAATATAATATATATATATATATATATATATATATATATATATATATATATAGGCTTGATTTTAAGTTTAAAAGCGAAAGCGGAGTTTAAAATGTTTTTATATATATAAATAATAATAATAATAATAATATACAAATTTTTTTATTTGTATATTTTTAGTAAGAAAATAATTAGTATTATTTTATCAAAATAAGTGATAAAATAATATACTAATAATTGTTTAAATTAAAATTATATGATTTACAATTGGTTAGTTGGACATTATTTTGTGACTCCTTCTTTGTGCAATTATTTTGGGTAGAATTAATTGATTTTTACGTATATGCGAAACATAATGGATTGAACTCATTACTTTTTTCCCTTGAGTCATACGGACTTATGCGCAAGATTAGAAGTCATTAAGAAATTTGTGAAGAGCTCAAAATCTCCAACCTAATCAATGATTTTGAGAGACTTTGTACATCTTGTGAATTATATAATCAAGCTTCCATGAAAAGAGTTCACAGGAATTGATTTGGGCAGGAGAATTAAAGATGAGTTTGAATTGGATGAAATTGAAGGTTTTAAGAAATACTTTACCAACAGATTACCAAAAAGGCATTCTAGATTCCTTATTAGATAGGAAAATAAAGGTAAACAAACAGTACAACTTTGTTGTTCACAAGTTTGTATTGGTCTACTTGAAAAGTCTAAATGTGAAAAGGGAACTTCGGATTCGGGAAATTACTACCTTAAAAATTACTCATAATCTTCCTGGTAGAAAGAATAAGCCCAAGATTAAGTTTCCTAGAGAGCTAAATAATAGATTCATTAAGCTCACTTCAGTTAAGTTCGAGACGTTTGTAAATATTATGGATGTTTAATATTCATTAACTTGTAGTTGTTTGATATTTTATATATATATATATATATATATATATATATATATATATATATATATATAATATAAATATTCAATTTATTTCTGCCAGCAATTTTGAGTTTGTTTTCAATATTTATGATTTATATTAGATTTATGATAATTTGTGTACTTGAAATTGCATGTTATGATAATTGTCTTGTATACCTTGCCTAATTAATTGGCTTAGTGATAGTCTCACATTAGGGATTTAGAGGATGATTGGAAACATAGTGACCTTTTGATTCTAAAACCTACATGTGAGTTATTTCTAATGCGATTAATTAGAGACTAAATGAATATATGTGTATGGATGAAACATTAATCGCATGCGAATTTATGTCTTGCAGAGTAGACTTTGTGTTTCTACAAACACAATGTACATCCAAAACATTATCGTGAGCTTAACAAAGGTGAAAAGCTAAATGGTGATAATTATGAGATTTGGAGCATGGAGATTCAATATGTCTTTGGAAAACGAAGCTCTTGAGGTACTCAATATTGTCTTGGGCGAGCACGAGAAGGCGAAGTCTGACCCAACATAAAAGGGATTCGAGGAGGCTTATAGGCACAGGCGAAAATTCTCTGGCTTCGCATAACGTTGCTCAACAGTATGGAAAATGATATCATGCGAGAATTCAGAAATAATGACTTGGCAATGGACATGTGGTCGGCTTTAAAGAAGAATAAGTTTGGTGCTACATCAGTAACCAAACTCAGATCACTCACGATCAAATTTGACACCTACAAAAAGAAATCAGATCATTCAATGAAAAACATTTACGTGAGATGTCAAATATGATTTGTGAATTAAAGGACACTGGTCATGTGTTGACCGATGAGCAACAAGTCCAAGCTGTAATTCGCTCCTTGCCTCAGTCTTAGGAGCATATGAAGATGCATTTGACCCACAATGAAATATCGAACCTTTGGATGATGTAGTGCATGCATCTTGAGCTAGAAGAAGAAAGGAATTGAATCTTCCAAACTTAATAAATGCGTATATAGATGAATCTAGCTCAGAAGAAACATGGGCGAGCGCAGAAGTATCGAGTGGGTTCTAAGACAAAAACAAGAAGAAAGCTCATTTCGGCAATAATATAGTGACAGCCAGCACGGGAAGGAAAAGCGTTCTTTCAAGAAGAAAAACCTTAGCCAAGATCAGAGTGCTTCTATTGTAATACCAAAGGGCATTTTGCACGAGATTGCCCTGAACCTAAGAAGGTATTTGGCTATACTAAAGTTAGTGAACTTTGCGTAGCTAGTTATGTTTTTCTAACAGATACATATCCTTTGTGGATTGTAGACTCAGGGGCAACGGACCATGTAGCGAAGGATAGAGAGACCTTCGTGGAGTTCGTGATACCACATGAACAGCGTGGATCTATGTGAGAAACAATGCAAGGATTACGATTCAAAGAGATAGGCACATGCAAGTTAGTCTTGCGAGGTGGCGAACTTTACTATTGCATGATGTTCTCTATCTTTCAGCCAGTTTAACGAAATTTTAATTTCAGTGTTGGTTGTATTAAAACTAGGTTTTAATATGTATCTTGCTAGACGATATTGGTGTCTCTGAACTACTCATTATGGATCTGGTTATGTATTGAATGGTTTTATTGTCATGGATACTGATTATTATGAATGTAATTTGAGTTATTCTATGATAACGTCTTCACATAATTCTGAGATTGATGTGAATTTATGGCATGCTCGGCTTGGCCATATTGGTTAAAATCGAATAGATAGGCTAGTTAAACAGGGCTCTTGCCTAATTATGACAAAGTAGATACATTTACTTGTGAGCCTTTGCTGGCGGTCAAAGTACCGAGAAAACCATTTAGTGGAACGGAGCAGACTTCCCTGCGCAATTGGTGTTCGACATATGTGGTCAATGAATGTGAGAGCAAGGCATGGGGCTTATTATTTCATCACGTTTACAGATGATTATACTCGCTTCGGTATTGTATATTTGATAAATCATAAATCAGAAGCAATAAGTTGCTTCCAAAGCTATAAGCTTAGTTGAGAATCAATTAGATAAAAAAATTAAAGCATTAAGAGCCTCAGTCGTGAATATTTGTCACGATCGGTTGCGACGACTATGTGATGAAAAAGGAATTCAACATCGATTGACTGTTAAAACTCCACAACAAGTAGTGTTGGAAAGAAATAGAATGCTCCTTGAAATGGTTAGGTCTATGATGTACGAACCGATTTGTCAATCACTTTTGGGGTGATGCACTATTAAGCGCCACATTTATCCTTAGTGTGCCTAGCAAGTCAGTTCCCACTACTCCATATGAGTTATGAATGACGAAAACGACCTAAGTGTTTTAAGACCTTGGGGATGTGCGGCCCTATAATTCTTAATACCTCGCACCCACATGGTAAACTAGGTGCCTAGGGAAAAGAATGTATCTTTATAAGATACTCAGAACATTCGAAAGGGTATGTGTTTATAGGTGAACACAATGGTAAAGTCTCTCTGAAATTTGAATCATGAGATGTCACATTCTTAGAGAATGATTTTTCTCGACAAAGGTGATATCAATAAAGACTTGTCTTTCCTATGAGACCATGGATTTTTGGTGATCAAGACTCACTTCATTCGGTAGGGCATTTTAGGAAATATGTTTCCAACTCCAAGTGCGATGATAATGATCTTGATCAAAGAATAGAAATAATCGAATGGGAGTACTCAAACATTAAATGATCCTGGTCCAAGTGGGAGCAATTTGAGGATAATAGAGGAATCTGTTCTTCTAGAACCTAAATTGCGACGTAGTGGTAGACAAGGCATTCCCCGTCGTCGTTTTGACATTGAGGGTGGTGAAGCCTTTGTAGCCATTACACAAGATGAAGATGAGCCAAGGAATGTCACAGAGGCTCTCTCGGGCTGATAAAGGAAAACGGACAAAAGCAATGGAAGAAGAAATGGAGTCTATAAGATCAAATCAGGTTTGGGAACTTGTTGATCTTAGAAAGAGCCTTAAGGCCATTGGGAATAAATGGGTTCTCAAAATAAAGCATAAAGTGATAAGCTGTGAATTATTAAATATAAGGCTAGACTAGTAGCGAAAGGCTACACACAACAGGAAGGAATAGATTATGAGGAAACTTTTTCTCCTGTTGTGAGATTCACCTCAATTCGTTTGATACTAGCTATTGTAGCAAGTATGGATCTTGAATTACATCAAATAGATGTAAAATGACATTCTAGAAAAATTGATTGAGAAGAAAATCTACATGCGACTTGTAGGTTTTGTTAACGAAGGCGAAAAATAAAGTTTAGCCAGACTTTTGGAAGTCCATATATGGCCCTAAAGCAGTCTTCAAAACAATGGTATATTCGTTTCCAATGTCTGATCATATTAAATGGTTTATAATGATTGGCTGAAGATCATTGTGTATATATAAAAAAAGATCATGGACACGTTTATAATTATGTCATTATATGTTGATGATATACTTATAGGTAGTAATAGCAAGGAGTATGTCAATGAAATTAAAGGATGGATTATCATCAATTTCGAGATAAAGAAAGATATGAGTGAAGGCTATATATTCTTGGAGTTAAGATCTCAGAGAATTGATTCAAAGAAGTGTGTCTCTCACAAAGTCGTACATCGATAAGATCCTTGAGCGATTCCAAATGTCTGACATTCCAAACTATCGATACTCTATTCTTAAAAAGGTGGAACAGCCGAAGAATGTGTCCTAAAACTCCACAAGAAGAAGAGTACATGAGGAAGTTCCTATACAAGTGCGGTTGGAAGTCGATGTATGTCATGATGTGTACAAGACTGATATTTGCTTTCTTTGTTGGCATGGTAAGCTTGATATCGATCCGACCAGTAGTTATTCATTGGAAAGCAATTAAGGATACTAAGGTACAAGGAGCGCTACTTATTCATTGTGTTCTGAAGGAAATGATACGCAATTGAAGAGCTACTTGATGCGATTGGGGAGGAGACTTAGATGAGAAGAAAGTCTACCTCTGGGCATCTTCTTACTCAACAATGGCGCTATATCATGGAGTAGTAAAAGCAATCTGCATAGCCTTGTCCACAATGGAAGCCCCAGATTTGTAGCTTTTCCGCTGCAGTACAAGAAGCATTGTGGCTCAAAAGCTTTTTTGATCACTTGGGAGTAAATGTAGTGGGTCAGTCTTAGTGGTTGTGATAGTCAGCGACAATAGCATACACAAAGGACCCCCCTAAGTATCATGGCAAAACAAAACACACATAGATATAAAGTATAACTTTGTAAAGGAACATGGTTGTACACAAGAAGGTGAACATGAAGTATATCCCTGCGTGAAATGTTTGTAGTCCCATGACAAAACAGTTCCTCGAGATATATTTATAAAGCATGTGAAATCTCAAGGATTACGTAGAATATATTATACTTATTGTAATGTTTCCCAACAATGTTCATATTATTGTATTATTGTTCCAATAATAAATATATTTGTTATAAACCTACACATATGTGTGAGTGTTTAATTTTAGTAATACACTCTCGATTTATTGAAAAGTATATCGGACAGGATAAAGAGTGTAGCCCTCTCTCACACGGGTAATCGCCTCTCATTAATTTTAGTAGTTGATGAGAGATGAGACAATTTTAAGCTTATTATCTAAGTGATAATCGAGAGCCAAGCTTAAAATATGAATGTCGCCTTGTTAACAAACAAGATGAGATCCTATTAAAGATTGTAAGTGAATTAATAAAAAAAAAATTCACTTTATGCATCTATGTTTACTGAATGTAAGGTTAATGAAGTAGTAAGTAGACAAGAGAACTCAAGTTGGACATCAGAATGCTCACGAACCATTATACATGCGGTATTAATACATTACATAAAGACCTTATACACACTCCATGGGAAGGAGAAAATACCGTAGCACGTGTTTCATACCATGTGTGCAAATTATGACCAATATAGGTAATCAAAGCTCGGATCGGCTTGATGTGTGAGACCTTTAAGGAATAAGAGCCTTATATTTATACCCTTATGACTCTATTCTAATTCTTAAGACTTAATTTAATACTTGCTATTTTAAAGTGTTACCAAAGGACTATGAGAGATTTAGTCTAACTGGGCACTACTGGAAAAGCAAATTAAATTAAAGTTAGAATTTGAAAGCAGGAAGATCATTAAACGTATCACATTTTGTTTGTATTCATAGGTATACCAATTATAGAGTGTCTATAATTGTGAATAAATATATGATATATATAAGATTGAGATCGTTTGAGATTTGAATGTGATAAAATGATCTAGTGCGCATACTTAAGTCTACTCATGATCTTTTGTTTTGTCGAAATTTATATATTCCTAACGGATGTATAGCAAAACTCTCTCAAAGTATCTTGGTCACGAATCTATTTTTCTGAAGTATGAATTGGTAGAGAGTATAAGAGATGATGTTCTCTTATAAGATATTGAGAGAGAGCATGGATCCCATTTCGTGCGAGTGGGAGATGTTGGATTTTGGGATTGGGTCGCCCAAAATGGGTCCATGACCCAACTTGATTTTTGAATTAACAAGCAGTTAAAAGGAAGTTAACAAGAAGTTAACAAAAGAGAAAATAAATAAGAGAAAAATTCTCTCATAAGAAGATAATCAAAAAAAAAAAAAAATATCAGAAAACTCCTTTGCACTCTCTCATCTACCCAAAGCAGGGAAGAAATTTAGATTGTGAAAAAAAAGTGGCATTTCATTGTAATTGTAAGCTATTTGATCGATGAAACAAACGAGATCTTAATATTCATTTGTAATTCTTTCTACGGTAAGTATCCATTATCTCTATAATTTATTTTCAACACAAACAGTAGAGAAAGAAACTTTTGCTTGATATAAATATCAAGGTTCAAACTAATCATTCAAAATTAGGCAGAGAGAGAGAGTACCAGGAGAAATCAGCTAAACTAGAGTTGCAGCAGCAACTTCTCTTCAGAGTCTGTTCAAACGTAGGTCTGAGAAGTTCAAGAAAACATTAGAGAAAGATAGTTTTGATTTATAGAAATATCAAAGTTCAATTTGATCATACCAAATTTTTAGGAAATTAAATAAATTATCTATAA
This sequence comes from Tetrastigma voinierianum, assembly GCA_016808115.1. Classification (NCBI taxonomy): domain Eukaryota; kingdom Viridiplantae; phylum Streptophyta; class Magnoliopsida; order Vitales; family Vitaceae; genus Tetrastigma; species Tetrastigma voinierianum. The sequence continues at coordinate 285,016 of JAEQBH010003258.1, forward strand.
GCGAATAGCGCCGATCTTTGAGAGGAGTAGGAAGAGTCAGCTTCTCTAGTTTACATAGATTTGTACATCAAATATTGCAGAATTCAAGCTAAACACTTTCGTTGATTTACATCGGCTTCATAACATAAAGAAAGTCAAAATTCAAAGTTTAGATTTACAGAGAAATCTAGAATTCAAACAGATTGTTCAAAATTTCATGAAACTAGAGCTGATTTTCAGAGAACTAGCAGAGTTGGAAAGACAGATTACCAATAGAAGTCAGCGATGGAGAGTTGCAGCAGCAGCAAATGGAGGACTTCTCTCTCCATACTCTCTTCAAACAACTCTGAGAAGTTCAAGCATATCTCAAATTATGTTAGCAGTGCATTGTTTTGTTAAGCAAACTTTAGAGAAACAGAATTCAAGGTTCAAACTAATCGTTCAAACTTTTAGTTAATTCAAATATTGCAGAAAGAGTCGGCTTCTTCTAGTTAGATTTCGACATCAAATATTACAGAATTCAAACCAAACATTCATTCACTAGAAATGTTTTACATCATCATGAGGCTTCATCATATTAAAGAGGAAATTCAAACTTCAGATTTACAGATAAATCTACAGAATCCTCAAATTTTCATGAAACTGGAGCTGATTTTTCAGAGAATTTAAGAGAGAATACCAACAGAAATCAGTGGAATGAGATTTACAGCAGCAGCAAATGGAGGACTTCTCTCTCCACACTCTCTTCAAACAACTCTGAGAAGTTCAAATATCTAATCTATATAACATATGAATTTTGTAAAGCAAACATTAGAGAAACAGAATTCTAAGGTTCAAAATAATCATTCAAACTTATAATTCATTCAAAATCCGTAAAGCTTTTGAGTGAGTAGAAAGAGTCTGCTTCTTCTAGTTAGATTTCGACATCAAATATTGCAGAATTCAAACCAAACACATTCATTGACTAGAAAACTTTGCTTCATCACATTAAAGAGTAAATTCAAACTTCAGATTTACAGATAAATGTGCAAAATCAAACAAGTGTTCAAAAATTCATGGCGGAAGCTGATTTTCAGATTTGAAAGAGAATACCAAGAGAAATCACTCGTAAAAAGCTGAAGCAGCAGCAGCAAATGTAGGACTTCTCTCTCTACATTCTCTTCCTTCCTCCTCAGAAACCAACAGAGACAAACGGAGCTCTCTGTGTCTCTGAGAAGTTCAAGCTTCGCTATTTATAGCCGTGGGAAAGGCTTTGGGGGGTTCAGCGTGGGTGAGAGAACCTGGATCCCTTGCGACGCGGTGCGCTTTAATTTTCATGACTCGTAGGATTAATCCTAACCGTTAAATCAGAAGTTTGGGTGAGGGTCTAGATCCTCTGCGTGCAGGTGCAACACGATTCGCGGCATTATGCATAAGATTTTGTCACGTCAGCAAAATCGAAAAAGTATTAATCCCGCTAGATTATTTCTTCATTTTCTAGAAATATCCTTACAACCGCTAAAATGCGCTCTAAGAACATGACAATTACATTGTTCTAGAAGTTTTCAAATCTTTTTAAAATTATTTTTATTTACTAAATTTAATAATAAAAAAAAAAAACCTGAGTTTATAAATGGTTCATTTCAGTTAAATGATAGATTGAGAAAGAATATATCAGTTGAAGCATTATTTATAACCATGGGATGACAGTTCAGAAAGCGTGGGTGAAAAGCTGGATCACACGCAGCGGTGCGCTTTAATTTCATGACTCGTAGGATTAATCCTAACTTAGATTCATCAGTGCGGGTGAGAACTGGATTGTCTCTGCGATGCGGGTCTGTAATGACATTATGCATAAGATTTTGACATGTCAGCGGAATCGAAAAAGTATTAATCCTACAACCGCCCAAAATGTGCTCTAGAACATGACAATTACATTGTTATAGAAGTTTCAAATCTTTTAAAATTATTTTTATTTACTAAATTTAATAATAAAAAAACTATAAGTTATCTGTCCAGATGCATTTTTCAGTTAAATAATGAATGAAAAATTTATACTGAGAAGTTCAAGCTTCACTATTTATAGCCGCGGGAAAGGCTTTGGGGGTTTAAAAGCGTGGGTGAGAGAACCTGGATCCCTTGCGACGCGGTGCGCTTTAATTTTCATGACTCGTAGGATTAATCTGCTTAGTTAAATCGAAGTTTGGGTGGGGTCTAGATCCTCTGCGTGCGGAGTGCAACACGATTATGACATTATACATAAGATTTTGACACGTCAGCAAAATCGAAAAAGTATTAATCCCGCTAGATTATTTCTTCATTTTCTAGAAATATCCTTACAACCGCTAAAATGCGCTCTAAGAACATGACAATTACATTGTTCTAGAAGTTTTCAAATCTTTTTAAAATTATTTTTAGTTACTAAATTTAATAATAAAAAAAAAAACTATAAGTTATAAATCAGATGCATTTTTAGTTAAATAATGAATGAAAAATTTATCCTGAGAAGTTCAAGCTTCGCTATTTATAGCCGCGGGAATGGCTTTGGGTGTTCAAAAGCGTGGGTGAGAAAGCCTGGATCACCTGCAACGCGGTGCGCTTTAATTTTCATGACTCGTAGGATTAATCCTAACCGTTAAATCAGAAGTCTGGGTGAGGGCCTGGATCCTCTGCGTGCAGGTGCAACGGCGGCATTATGCATAAGATTTTGACATGTCAGCGGAATCGAAAAAGTATTAATCCCGTCAGATTATTTCTTCATTTTCTAGAAATATCCTTACAACCGCTAAAATGCGCTCTAAGAACATGACAATTACATTGTTCTAGAAGTTTTCAAATCTTTTAAAATTATTTTTATTTACTAAATTTAATAAAATAAAATAAAAAACTATAAGCTATAAATCAGATGCATTTTCAGTTAAATAATGAATGAAAAATTTATCTCAAATTAAGATGATCTAAAATGAACTTTCTATTGGAATTATTTAAAATTATTTTTTGAACCATTTATATTTATTTATATATAAAAAAGAAAATAAATATTTTTTATTGTTACATAAATTTGCCTCATCGTCAAAGTTATTAAGATTATTAAAACATTTGTTATTACCTACTTCTAGTCATAGTTTTACTTTCTTTGGTTTTTTTTTGTTCTCTATTTTCCTTTCTTGCTTCATATTTTCTGAACATAAAAAACAGATATTTCCTTTCGCGCTGCTGAGCATAAAATGTAATTCTTGTGGTGCTAAAAAGGGCCTCACTTCTCATTTATTTGATTATTGAGGATGCTTTGATGCTGGAACATGTCACAATTTGTTAATATTTCTTGACTATACTTTAGATATAACCTCCCAAAAAGGTGGCCTCTTCTCCTATGCTACTGCACATCAAAGGCCTCTGTAGGTTAAGGACTATGGAATTTTCACATTTCTTAAACATACATTTTTTAACAAATTTTAAACATGCCATGTCTTCGGATCACCCTATGGAGAGGATTGAACTTCACACAATTTTCAGGAGAGGTTTTTGATGGTTTGAAGCATTAGGTTTTGTGATTTTGATGCCTTTCTCATCCATGATCACCTGGGCCTCCTTTTATATGGTTTTTGTGCTCATTTATTGGATTATTGCATACGTAACATTGAGTCTGAGCTAGAGAAGAACCAGAGCCTCAGGTTACTGAAATCTATCCCACCATTATGAACGTAATTTAAAATTATGATCTGATCATCTTGTTAATTAGTGTTTTATTTTGTTATGTGATGATCATTTTGGTGAATGAATGCCGCCCATTCGTTATGTTCCTTGTAATATAACACTGAAATGGCAGTCTTTTTGTTTCTAGGTAATGATTGAATTGCCAACCTTCATTAGTTGTACCCCCTGTTTTAGAGGAGTTCCCACCTCAATTTTACAACTTAATTGGTCAGTGGTTTGCTATTACCCACATGAATTTTTTGTAGCATGGGTCTTGTAAACACTTGTCATAGGTAGGGGTTTTTAACTCCTTGTTAAAGGAAATCTCTTCCTTCCTCTGTACTTCTGTTTATTTCATATTAATATACTACTCTGTTTGTATCTGCTAAAAAAAAACAAGTTGGCTTCAATCTGATCGTAATTGCAATTATGGATCTCATATTTGCTTTAGTGAATGACCTTCAATATTGTTAGGGAGTTGTTATGAGTTTTAGGAATTTTGACATAATGGAATCAGCATTGTATAGCAATGAGTCTTTTCTTTGCTATGCATGCAGGAGGATTGAGATGCGTGAAGAATGTTACTATCCACCAGCCAATATCTATCTTATCTATAAATCTTTGAGGAACAATGGATTTAGGGATTGGAGCAGCTGATAATTCTATGTCTCTCTTTCATCGGCCTCAAGAAAGACTAGGTGGTTTGTGTGGGTACCATGGGCTCGGGTTGGATCCCTGATAAGCGGCCCAACCAAGGGCCCCTAATGGGCCCGACCACTAAGCTTGATCGGCCCGAGACGGTGAATAAGCCCGGGAGCGGGCCACCCTTCACTCGGGTGCTCGGGTGCCCGGACGACTCTTTGCCCGAATGACTCCTTTCTCGATTGGCGACTTTACCAAACGAAACTGCCAACCGGCTCTCCATGATATAAGTATATGTTCTCCCAAGAATCAGTCACCCCACCTCCAACGGAATAGGAAGGCATTCCCAACGGCCCGGCCCGTTCGGAGCGGTTACGCAAAGAGAACAAGTCATCTTTCTGAATGAGACCACATGCCACTGTTTTATGGGAAGAGTAGTCACATCTCTCATGGGTGGATCTTTCTCCCTCCTTAAAAGAAAGAATCACACCAAATCGAATTACGACATTCTTGATTGAGATGGCCCGCTATTCGACTCGGTCTTCCAAAAGCCTTTGCCACTAGCGGAGGAATGACGGAACACCACCGTCGTCTTGTTGTTTGTTTTGCAGGTTGCAGCCAACTGGTGAATGCCCCGACGATCCATTGACTACGAAATTAGACCAAATTCGCCATGATGCGTAGAAGCAGCAGAAGCGAATCTCGGAGCGATCTGTTAGAGCTTGGGTACACCCGCTCCTAGGTGATCTCCCGATCTCCGAAGCCTTGGCTAAACTCTAACATCCCACCGGACCGTCGGAACTCACCATCATGTCCAGCAATCTAGCAAACCATCCCCCGAAGACCCGGTTCATCCTGCAGCGCGAGGGCCAGGCAAGGCAAGAGAGGGCGAGGCTAGGCAAATGGCCGAGTTACCGAGCTACGAACCGATTGCGGGAAGATAATGGCGCTGCGAACCGGTTGGGAGGAGGCCAACCCGGGTAAAGCCACGAGGGGACCTCAGCCCACTTCATCCATCGTCTCACCGACAAAGGCAAAGAGGTTGTTGTAAGCTGACAGTGACTTTGGCCGGATGACGGAAGGTTATCTTCAGCGGCTCCGCTCCGCGCCCGTTCGCATCCTTGACGCGGAAATAATGAATCGAGAAAAGGCCCTCGCCCGATCAAGCCCGATCCATCGATGTCGCGCGCGCTGTGCAGAGAAGCCCGAGGGGCTGGCGCGATCGAGCCAACTCGTGAATATGTGCGTACCATCCATGTACCCTCCCTTCAGGGTTGCTCCCGCTCCACACATGTTTTTCTCCTCCATGATCCGAGGACCTGACAATACTCTCCTCTCCCTCGGTCAGCATATCTACGGATTCTGAACCTCACATGACTTCTACATCTTAGTCCTTGGCCATGCGACCCGGATCTTGTCTGTACGATCACATGTTGCATTTCAACCAAGCAATGGTCCTCAACACCGAGGACGATCGACTTCTGTGTAAAGTATTCCCAGCCAGCCTCAAGGGCCCCACTTTAGCTTGGTTCCACAAGCACGAGAGGTCCTAAAGTCATTCGGTGTGGTAGTGTTTATCTCGATATCACATTAACCGATCGGCCAAGGGCATCGACTCCTCCAAGCTATCCTTAAACGGGAAGATGAATCCATCTGGGACTTCACATGCAGGTTTGGACAAGCTGTCCAGCAAATTGATATTTATAGTATGGATGCGGTCTTGCAAAACTTTAAAAGAAGCTTTGAGCCAACTACCCCGTTCTTCCAGTCTTTATCCCTAGATCCGCTTGCAACCATGGAAGAGTTGTATCGACGGGCAGATAAGTTCTATACGCTGGAAGAAAACATTCGGGCTATCACGGCCCATGTGATAACCATCCAGTGGCAAGCCTTGGCCACCAAAGGCTCATCCGAACGGAAGAGCGGCTAGAAGCGAGGTCGAAGCGCCCCGAAGGGCAATCACAAGAAAAGGAAGGAGCCCCCAAGTTCCTCCTCTCAACATAAGCTATGACAGACTCCTACTTACCCCTCATCGGGACCTCCTGATTCCAAGTGGCCCCACACATGAGGCGGGTCGGGACCAGGTCTAGCAGATCCTAAGATGTGATTATCACAGCAGGGACCACGGCCACGAGAAACCAACCCCTTGCTAGAGAAGTTGGGATTCCTAAGTGGAAAAGATGATTCGAATTCGGACATCGGAAGGTATATACGAGCCAACACACAGTAGGCGCGGCCGGCTCACACAAGTGACGAGTCGTTATTGATGCGAGCGTACTTCGGGGCCCGGCCGATACATCAACTTTATATTAGGGGACAGTGATGCTTGATGTCAGTTCATGTGAGAAGAAAATGCTTTCAGGCGGCCTCGGTCAGAGCTAGGGTGAACACCGTTAGCGCCCGAGAGATCATCACGGCCGATTCGATGATTGGCGACCCTATATCCTTTCCCCATTAACCTTACGGGTCATTACCTAAATTCTGATGCACTTGTACTTACTGTGTGTATTAACAGTTTTGATGTGCATAGGGTCCTCGTCGGTCGAAATGCGGCGATTTACTGCATTTCCCAGCCTTTAGAAAATGAGAGTCTGGCAGTCATCTCGGTTCAGCGGGGTTTATCGGGGTTTAATGGGCTACCACATTGACGAGTTAGGGGCATCCACGTTTCCTTGGCCAGTGCGATAACTCGTGATCTTTGTTCTCGGTGGTTGAAGACTTGGGGTCATACAATGCCATCCTGGGTCGGGCCTAGCTACACTCCATGAAAGCGGTACCCTCCACGTACCACGAGCAGTGCTTCACTGGTAATGTCGGGCAAGTCGACCTTGGGGAAGCGGTTAAGCGCGCGGCTGATGCTCGACTCTCAATGCAGGGACGCGAACAAAGGGAGTGCTCCAGTGAACCATCCCTTGAGGATCAACCTCAGCAATAGCAATCACAGTCATCTGCCTGGCCCGCCTTGGAGGATAGAGAGCCACTAGTAGTTGATCCCTTGGAAACCACGCCCCTTAGTGGGCCGGACATATGCATCTATGTTAGTACCCTCCTATCCGAGGAGGAGAAGGCCCGATTATGCCATGTGTTCACGGTTGGCGCTGATGTATTTGCTTGGACCCATGCAGATATGACCGGAATAAGCCCCACGCATGCCTCACACAAACTAAATGTCACCCCGTGCTTGGTACGGTCGAATAGTAGGCGCTTTCATCAGTCGCCATGGTAAATCTAGGCTGAGGTCAATAATCTTGCATAATGGATTTATCGAGAAGCGGTTAAGTACCGGAATGGTGACCAGCGTGGTGGTTGTCCCAAGAAGAACAAATGGAGGTATGTGGATTACGCGGGACCTCGATGGCGCACATCCCGAAAGACGGCTTCCTCGCCCATAGATCAGTTGTGGGCGGCAGTAGGGTGCGGTATGATATCTTTTCTGGATGCCTTCTCGAGATATCACCAGATCCCCATGCACCCCCCAGATGCAGAAAAAACATCTTTCATCACTCCCCATGGACTCTACTATTACAATGTGATGCCTTTCGGCTTAAATAATGATGGGGCCACCTATAAGAGGTTGGTGACAAAGATGTTTTGACCGTTACTCAATAGCACAATGGAAGTCTATATTGATGATATGCTGGTAAAATCCAAGCAGCTCCCGGATCACGCTGTGCATCTCCAATAGACATTCGACCTCCTCAAAGAGTATGGCATGGCCCGAACCTTAAAATGTGCCTTGAGGTCGGCGTCGGCCGATTCAGCTTTTATGGTTACCCAAGGGAATAGAGGCTAATCTGCACAACTTAAGGCCATCGTACAAATCTGGCCCCGGCTCAAGAAGGGGATCCGGTGACTAACCGTAGGTTAGTGACTCTTGAGCCTTTGTTTCCCCGAGTTCACGAGCTGGTTTGAAACCTTCTTCGCTACCCTAGAGCCAGGAACTGAATGGAATGAGAATGTGGCCAGGGCATTCATGGCAATCAAGCAATACTTGCTTGAGCCCCGATTCTTGTGAGCCCAGCCGGTGACATCTGCACCTGCAGACGGCCTACGATATAGCGGCCGCGACGCCTTGTTTAAAAATGTGGGGATCGCAGTTGGGGCATGTGTTTGTCGAGCCAAATCCTTAACAGACGCGGAGACCAGCTATAGCCTCCTCGACGAGTGCCTTAGCCCTTGAGACTGACCTCAGCTCCGCCATACTTTGACTCATCCCGGGTGTGGTGCACTAGCGATCTTCCTTTCAGGGGCACAATTCATAAACGTCATCGGAAGGATGGCTCATTGGGCAATGGAGTTAAGCGAGTATGGCATCTAGTATAGTAGGACACTGAAGAAGGGCAAGTCTTAGGCGACTTAAATCATAGAATAAGTAACTAGACACTTGCCCCGATAAAACGGGCTGGTGGACACTCTGCGTAGATGGGGCTTCGGACAAACCGGAAGGGTAGTGCGCAGTGCCTCCCCAGCCGGGAGAGATTGAACAAGTAGTGCGGTTAGGCTTCAGCGCCACCAACAACGAATTAGAGTACGAGGCCATGATAGCCGGACTTGAGCTTGCACTTGCCATGGGTGCTGACAGTCTTTCGGTTCAGAGCGATTCACAGCTAGTTGTCGGACAGGTTAACGTAAAATTCGAGTTCAGGGATCCCCGAATGGCGAAGTATGCTTCCTTATTCAAGCAGAAATTAAATACTCTCTCGGCCTGGAAACTTGAACATGTCCCCGAGGACTGTAATGAGAGCGGATGCCTTAGATATCTTGGCTACTTCATTGCCGATAAGGGAAACCGTATTTCTCCCCATCTACTATCAACCGGACTCCTCAATACTGCATGCCCAAGTAAGACAGATAGAGGAAGTTCCCCCGTCCTGGATGGACCCCATACGACTATACATAGCCACGGGGGAAACCTAATGACAGAGGCAAGGCTCACAAGGTTCAGATTCAATCAATTTAGATTCTCCATAGTAGACGAAGGCGGCTATCTGGCTTGATCCCTAGGCGGGCCATACGATGTGTCTAACCCGAGCAAGGCCGGTATGTATTAAATTTGAATTGCATGAAGGCATCTTGGGAATCACCGGGGAGAACTCTGCACACGGGCTCTGAGGGTGTGTGACTATGAAGTCGGGGCCGGCGCGGTCGTCGAAGTGCGATCCCTTGCCCGGTGAATGTCCCCTATCTTGAAATCACCAACACAAGACTTGTTCTCCATCTCTAGCCCGTGGTCATTCGCTCAATGGGGGATTGATATAGTCGGTCCGCTTCCCACTACACAAACTCCAGAAACTATTATTGAGTGGCCCGGTGTTTCGGTAAATGGATAGGGCGCTTTCTCATCAATCAAAGATAGAGATGTTATTAGGTTTATCTGGAAAAACATTGTCTGCCGGTTCGGCATCCGCGATCAATCGTATCCGATAACGGGTGCGTGGATTTGACATAGGAGTCTCTGGGACTTTTGCGGGGTGAAGATAAAATTTATACTCTACCCATGGTATTGAGAAATGGTTAAGCAAAAGCCTCGACAAAACCTTGTTATTTGCCTTGAAAAGCGGTTGGAGCTAGCTAAAAATGGGTGGAAGAACTCCCAGGGTGCTGGGCCTCTGAACCACTTTTTGAAAACCAGCCAGCATCTCCTTTTCTTTGGCTCACTTACGGGATGGAGGCTGTTATCCCCAAAGGGGTAAGTGCGCTACCACCGTCGAGCAGCTATGCCCGAGTCAGAAAATGCGGAATCAATAGCCAGGGAGTTAGATGTGAGTGATGAGCTGCGGGAAGCTGCAACAATCCGCATAACATCCTACCAACGCCTCTTAGCGAACTCTTATAACAGACGGGTAAAGCCTCGAGTGTTTCGGACGGGCGATCTGGTCTTGAGGAAAGTTTTCGAGAATACTGCAGACCCCACTACAGGGAATTTCCAACCCAACTGGTAAGGACCTTATGTCGTGACGCGAACCGAAGAAGTCGGGTCCTACGCTATAGATAAAACAGATGGAACCCCTGTACCTAGAATGTGGAATGCCACGCACTTGAGAAGGTATTATCAATAAAAGAATATTGTTATTTTTGCCTACTCGCATGTCTTCGCATATTTTTTCATTATACAGGGTCAAATTTAAAAGCCCGGATGGCGCAGTAAAATGACCTATCCGGCCCAGCATGGATAACATCTAGTTGGTCAAATTTAAAAGCTTGGATGGCGTAGTCAAATGACCTATCCGGCCCAACATGGATAACATCTAGTTGGTCAAATTAAAATCGGATAGATGGAAATAAACTCTCCAGGCCCAGCATAGATAACATCTAGCTGGTCAAATTTAAAAGCTCGGATGGCGCAGTAAAATGACCTATCCAGCCTATCATAGATAACATCTAGTTGGTCAAATGCAAAAGCCCGGATGGCACAGTAAAATGACCTATCCGGCCCAGCATAGATAACATCTAGCTGGTTAAATACAAAAGCTCAGATGGCGTAGTGAATGACCTATATGGGCAACACAACAAACGGCCCATCCGGCTCCATACAGATGATTTCTACCTACCACAAGCACGCTCGAATGGTGTGCTTAACAAAAATCAATACAAACCGGACTCTGGCGCGGTATCAAAGCATCTGATAGGGTATCAAACAAAATGCTTGAAAGAAAAAGAAGGGATGTAAATTGTTTGGTGCAAAAACATTGAAGCAGTACAAGTCTCGCCTCACAAAGCACTCAGGCCCTAGTTAGCAGTAGCATCCTTAACCGCCTTCGTGCGGCCAAGAGACCATCGAAAGTCGCCTCCTCTCCGGTAGTGATTGGTGATCTTGGGCCTCCTCCATTGCTAGCTATGACCGATCGGGGCTAGAGCGTGGACGAGGTGCTTGGGGGACAACGGGGTTGCAGCAAGAACTACGGAGTTAAGCAGGATGAAGGATGCAGGTCCATGCAGGATTTTAGGCTTGCTCCACATATGTTATGTGTAAAAACAAATGACATAATATAGTTAGACGAAAGAAAGTGTTAAAGCATCGAACTCGGCCTCCATCGCCTCTCTGCTCGACAATGACAATGCTTTTCAGGAGCGGCGAAATCATCCCTTTATGGTCCCGAGCTCAGATCAGGAAAGTCTTTCGTCGAATCAAGCGGTACATTTTCTTCCTCCGCCCAACCGTACAAGCTTCCCGCCATGGACAATGCCTCTGAAGCGACTCGGCCTTTCGGACTTTGCCCTCGAGCAAGAGCTCCTCAACCGCTAAAGGCATATTGAACCGGGCAAGATCGGACTCCATACATTGCTCGGGCGTACGGCCTTGGGTCTCTGCGGTGTCGCTGCCTCAAGGCGTGTCGTATCCCTCTTATCCTCAACCTGGGAGGCTCTTTCAACAAATTTATAGCCTCCGGCTCAATGACGACCATGACTGACTTCCTTTGTGAAGCACTCTGCATCTCCCTTCGACCCATTTCAAACGGACATAATCATAGTCGTTGGCGTCCCATAGCCGGGCTCATTCGTGATGCTCAAGGTACCGTATTCCCGAATAGCGTATTGCCGGCCAAAGCCCATTAGGAATACAAAAATCAAGCATTGGCACTAATATCACATAACAAAACCCTTTATCTTGCAGTTCGGTGTTGAGCGTGATAGTTGTAATTGCGGACTTGTATCCGTCATCGATAATCCATTTGGATGTGTTCCTTAGAGTCCCTGCGATGCGCTCAGTGTAGTCCTCACGAGACCCATGCCCAGAGCACCTCACAGGCATCAGAAGCATGTGCGAATAGAGAATTGTTCGATCGATCGACGCGGACTCTCACGGTGGAAGGCTCTAGTGGCGCATGATATGTTTCACCTCATACGCCCCCCAGACGATGCTTCTCTCGGAGGCTTCGGCCGCAGCGGAGGAGCCATATGATCGGTTATAATCGGGTTCGATGGTGTGGGCCTTGGCGGCTCGGACGCATAAACCGACACGCTAGGTTGACCCTCATTGTCGAAGGGGGATTACAGGGGTGCACTCGGAACGGATGGCCCTCCTTCGAGCTCTATCAGAAGCGACCCCAGCTAAGCTCCATTTGATCTGTGGGCTGGTCGGAGAGCCGGGGACGTGATCGCTTGCACCTCGAGCCTCCCTCGGCGGAGGGCCCCTTCCGTCCGCGGTCTAGGCGGGCGTGTCGACGCACTCTGAGACTCGGTGCCGCTCATCTTGCAGGCGACATAACAATCAAGCGACCCCGTCATCACCACCTCCCGTTCCTCTTCCTCGAATCCACAGGACCTTGAGTTGGCACTAACGAGGAACAAAATCCTCCCATGGCCCGGGCGCATTTAGTTTGCCCCTAAATGCCCCTTTACATCGATCTTTACCACTCGAGGCGGTTGGCCACTCAATCAGGCAAGGGGAGCCGTTCGGGACTGCTACTCCTAGTTCTCCAACTGGGAGCGGGATGGGCAAAACTGATCCCCCACTTTCGGAAGTAGGCAACCGTCGTGTGGCGTACGTTGATCGGATCAGTTAGTGTTGGGAGGGCGTTGCTAAATCCAGGCGTTGTAGGTCAGCAATGACAAAAGTGCTCCCTTCCACAATATCAAAACCTTGGTCGGGAGCTGACCGGAATGGTGTAAGAAATTCGGGTTGCGCCTTATGGCGGATATATTATGCAGGTTAGAACCTTATGGTAACCTCCTACTCGGAAATCTCCAATAGCCGATGAATCTTCTCTAAGCTCACTTCTCCACCTAGTCCACCAGCCTGCCTCGCCAAGCTTTCCCTGCACAAACAACCCAAGGTTAGTCCATTTGGCACACAAAATAATATGGAAGAAGGCGAGCCGGATCTGGCACGACCGCACACAGGAAAAGGCGAGACGAGGTTAATATTAAAAGGAAGCCCGGGGGAACCCGGGGTCTCATCCCAGGGTCCCCTCACTAGCAATGCGCCTTTCGCCTCTGTCTTAGGCGAGTTGGGGAGCCCATTAACAGCACGAGTGGGGGCTCGGGGCAGAGCATAGACATCAGGCCACCACCTTTATTCTCATAAAGTAAATATTACACAGCTCCACCAACGAGAGATCGAGCTGGTACAGATGGTTCAATACGCAATAGCCGATTAAAATAGGGATGACGTTGGGGTGGACAAGGGCCGGGGGCGCCCGGGTAAAATGTAAAAATTGCTCGACTATGGCTAGCATTGGGGAAACGTAGCCGGTTGTGAGATGCTCCGGGTAAAAACACAGATTATGTTCTGCTCCATCCAGGTAGACTCATCCGCCACAATCCATCAACTTGAGGTCAATGTTATCGGGGCACCTCGCGGTGACTTTTAACTCCTCCATCGTTAGGGCGCCAATGATCTTTGCTACGAGCCGCCAGGAGTGCGCCTCCTTGTGGTGTATGGAAGTTTCTTCTTGACCCTCGCCGTTTCTGAGAGATCAAGAGGGGAGAAGAGAGAGAGCAGATATAAGACTCAATCCATGTACCAAGTTGAGTGCGAAGGCATGTACCCCACGCTCGCAGTGGGAATATGAAGCAAATAGGTTTAAACACAAACTACCACCCCGCCCCCACACAAGGGTTCCTTACGGCGAAACTAGTCAAACACTAAGATTCGCATTACTAAGGATGACGATGATTACCTATAGAAGGAAGAGTGCGCAAAAATGGCTCACTGACAGGATACAGCGTTAAACCAACGTATTTAGAGAGGATGGTCGTAGAGAGGAGAAGCGGATAAACGAAATGAAAGGAAAAAGAGTGGAGAAGCGATGATGCTGTCTATATATCGACGCCTAGGGCATACGGACGCATTTGATGCACCGATGACCGATCGTCTCCTCGATGGTTTGAACCATCGCGACACCTAGCGCGCTAGGGCACAATATAGAGCAGTGGGCGGGCTTGGGCCCAGCCCGCTCCAGTGGATTAGGGTCGCAGCCGGCCATTAATAAATTGTATAATGTTCAATCGGCCTCAGCTAGGCAGGATGTCCAAATACGTCATACCCAGTCTTCCAATAAGACACAAAGTCGTCAAGGAACTGCAATTTTATTAATTGCACCAAAAGGTGTTGACATTACATGAAGTGCATTCTGCCCAACAATCATATTACAATACGTCCAACTAACATTCAGAACTTATTGGACACTCAAAATACAAAAATATAGGCAAAGCAGTGCCGCCGGGGCCAAGAAAGAAGCCGCTGAAGAAGCTAAGAAAGAGGAAAAGATGGAGATGGGGCTGAAAGAAACGGACGCTTGAAAGATCCCCGTAGGTTCGGAGGGGGGTGTTCTTGGGTGTAGAAGAACCCACTCCTATCCCCGGACCGCCCGACACAACCGCAACTAAGCTGAGGCCTATATCCGCGAGTCAGCGCACTTGCGCTTGCTCCTCGCGGGGCATTACGATAAAAAAATGCCCTTAAACATCAGTCAAGCACGCCTCTATTTGTCCTACTAGCTCCCGAACTAATTCATACTCCAAAGTTCGTCTCTGACCTTCCTACCGGCCTCGTCGAAGAGGAAGTTAAACAAAGGAAGCCTCGGAATGGTGGCAAAATCCGTATTAAGGCTCGGGCTTATAATATGCACAGGATAGCCTTCAACTGCATCAGCCCTTTTATACAGGAAGTTCATTGCCTTCCTTAAGTTAAAAGAATCGCATTAAATATGCCACCTGAAAACAAGGAATTATCCTAGAAAAATACGTGTTGGAATAATCTAACATTAACAGCCCATCGGTACTTCTACCAACCATCTCCCTTACAAATACTTTTCCCCACCCGATGAAGGATCACTTCCTCGGTCAGGAAAAGGGGGCATTAATATGGGCACCGTAGACTGAGTTCGGATCCCAATTTGTGCGGCCAAGGGCCTGAAGAGCCCGGCCCTAAATCCAGTCAGTCCAAGACAATGAGTAAGCCCAGGAATGCTCGGGCAACCCTCCGCCTGGGTGCTCGGGCGACTCTTTGCCCGGATGCCTCCTTTCCCGATTGGTGACTTTACTAAACGAAACTGCCAACCGGCTCTCCATGATATAAGTATATGTTCTCCCAAGAATCAGTCACCTCGCCTCCAACGGAATAGAGCTTTCCCAGCAGCAGTAGCCAGTTCAAGAGCGGTTGCATAAAGAAAAGACAAGTCATCCTTCCGAAATGAGGCCACCTTCCCTACTTTTATGGGAAGAAATCGTCCACTCTCCATGGAAGGTGGATCCCCTTTCTCCCTCCATAAAAGAGAAAAGAATCACACCAAATCGAGGTACGACATTCTTGATTGAGATAACTGTTGTTCTGACTCTCAGTCTTCCAAAAAAGCTAACTTTGCCATCGGAGGGACGACGGAACACCATCGTCGTCTTCTTGTTTGTTTTGCAGGTTGCAGCCAACTGGTGAATGCCCCGATGATCCATTGACTCTGAGAATTCCGGAGACTACAGATAGGGTGTATCCCATCCTCCAATAAAATCAAATATGTGAAATCTGATTGAGATGCTTTATTCAACATGTATCATATTCTCATCCCAGTGATTAATAATCTATTTAATACCTTATAAATTATTGTAAATCTAGAAATATTTTTTCGATAATGACATAACATAGAAGGTAGTGAAATATTTATCAATGTTTAAAAAATCTGAATGATGACTGAACCAAAAAAGTTATCGGTTCATGGTTCATTGGTTGAACCGACAATTGAACCATGGTTAAATCGATGAAGTCATAAATAGATAATTAATATATTATTAAATATAAAAATAATTATAAATAGATTTAATCGGTTCAATCGGTTCAATATTGGTTGACTGTTCAACCACCCGTTTAAGCAAATTCAACCATCCCGGAGTTTGGCCCGGTTTTAATCGATTCAAAGAAAAACAGTTTTAACCTTTGAACCAGATCAATTTTAATGTCGATTCATAGTCCAATCGGTCGGACGGTTTTAAAACATTGATATTTATCATATAATATTATAAAATACTTATACATATTTTATAAAAAAAAGAAAAAAGAAAAATCATCCTAGTATGAAATTATGAGCAAGCCATGCATCTTCCACTTTGTCTACTAGCAAAGCAAATCTGAGCACGTCTTTCTACATATATCCAATGTCAACATACTTGGATAAAACAAAATATGTGCGTAAGATATGATCTGATTGAGAAGACGCTTGATTCAATGTTTGGAATTGAGGGTTACTATTTGTAGATGCCCCAAAAAACACACAACCTGATTCACATTAGTAGGGTCCTGGATTTGATAGGTTTTTTAGACATTTAGTGTAAAAAAGAGAAAATATTTTTTAAATGAAAAATGTTTAGAAATATTTTAAAATCTAGTATAGTTTTTGTCATATGATTCTAAAAGTATCGTTTGAAGAGACACCTTCTACATTGAAAAGACACTTTCTCTCATTTAAAATTTTTTGAATATAAGATGAAAGTGTTTCTTGAAATACACTTTCATAACTTTGAAAATTTTGAATTTATATTGAAAGTGTTTTTTAAAGAGACACATTCATAATTTTAAATTTTTTTAATTTAGACTAAAAGTGTCTCTTTAAAAGACGCTTTCTAAATTGTTAAAATATTATACTGAAAGTGTTTTTTGAATAAGCACATTCACAATTTTAAAAATTTTGAATTTATATTAAAAGTGTCTTTTAAAGAACAACTTTCTAAAAATTCGAAAAACTGAAAGTGTTTCTTGAAGAGACACTTTCTAAATTATTGAAAAATTATATTAAAAATGTCTTTTGAAGAAGCACTTTAAATGGCTTAGAAAATTTCATTTTAAAAAATGGCAAAGCGTAATTTTGTCGAAATAGATGCGAGGTTAAACACAGGGGCATTTTCTAGATGCCGGATGATTAGCGGACGCCGCGTTGGATTCGTCTCGCGCAATCCCCATTTCTGCTGTTGAATTTCGTAGTGGGACGGTCGAGATTTCGCGTTTTCGGCATGGGTGTCGGATGACACATGGTGTAATTAGGGGATGCCACATGGCACCCCAAAAGAGTGACACTTGACAAAACCATGTGGTGCATTTGAAGGGATGGCTCACAATGAGCCACATGGGAGTGTGATGTCATAAAAAAGGAATAAAGAATAAAAGAAAAAGAAGGAAAATTAATGGCCACACATGAGGCTTGAGGAAATGGGGAGGAAATTGCCTCCTTTGACCCATTTGGACAATAATTATTCAAAATGGGAGAGAAAATATTAAAGGAGAAGAGAAAATGAAAGGGAAATGAGATGAGAAAGGAGAAATATAAAAGGAAGGCAAAAAAAAAAAAAAAAGGAGTTCTTAGAAAAGGAAAGGAGAAAACGAAAAAAAAACATTATAAAAGGAAGACAAAGGAGGAACAAACGGGGTGTGGAGAAAGAAGAAGATAAAAAAAAAAAAACAAAAACAAAAACAAAGTTGTCCAATTTTTTTTACGGTGTTCCGACGGCCGGTTGGTGGCAGGAATTGAAAGTTGGTCTGCTCGACTGGAAGTACACGAAGTAGGTACCAGAGCGGAAGGTTAGGTGGTTCACGCTCGAGAGTGGGGTTTCTCCTGCTCGGGTTCCTTTTTATTTAAGAGGGTCATAAATGGTAGGTGTGGTTAGAGCTAGATCACGGGTGAGTTTTCAAGCATGAGATTGTTTTTCGGACAGTCCAGGACTGAGTTTTGAAGGTTGGTATCCGGGCCGGTTTTGGTGTCGGATTGTTGGAAAATGCATGTTGGATTTTGTTATGGCCGGTTTTCGGTCATGCATAGGGTTTAGATTGGTTTGATTTTAGGGTGATGTCGAGCTAGTAAAATTGATAAAATTGGTAAACACAAATAAAATAAATAAATAAATATAAATAATGTATTTAGGGCGGGGCAAAGAAGGGGGCCATTTAACCCTCTTAGGTGAAAAGCCTAGAACATGGGTGTAAAGGACCCGTGGTGTGATGCGGATACATCCCCAGAAGACACGGTCATGATTATCACATAGACTTTGGGGTACATTGTGATGTTAAGTCGGGATTGACTTAGGATTGGTTGCCCGCTGGCGCCGTTGGGTAATGGAGCCGGTGAGGGCTCGATACATAGGTTATTAATAATACGGTGGTTTTCACGCTTGGCATATTCATGTGTGAGAGAGTCGGTGAGTGACTAGGGATATGGGCATGATGACATTTCATGCATGACATATGACATTTATGTAGACATTTGAGTGGATGTGTATTTGTTGTGCGACCATTGCATGTGCCCTTAGATAGGAAGTAGCCCTTATAGAAGTCATTTCTTTATTGGGCTTTGCTCACTTGCGTCATTAGGACCCTTCGAGTGCAGTGCGTGCAGTGCTCCCGACACATATGGGACCGCATGCGGGATGAGAGCCGGATGAGGCTTCGTTTTGTTTTGTTTTTGTCATATTATATTCGAGCAGAACATGTATACCTTTTTGTTGTATAAAGGGCGGTAAATGGATTGTTGATTAAATAGTCTATCGTATATTTTTGTATATTTGGGAATTAAATATGCAGGAATGGGTCTCAATATATGAGACAAATGAGTGTGATATCGGGACACCCGATATCCACAGGTTGACGGGTTGTCAACGGGACCCTCGGGATAGGGGTGTCACAGCTTGGTATCAGAGCATAGGTACATGAGTACCTAGGGCTTGAATGACATGGGTTTAGACCATGGTCATTAAGGTGTGTCTGTTATGAGTATCACAACTCGATGTCAGGGTTTAGGTATGTGATTACCTAGGCAATCACAGGAAAGGATTAGAACACTGCATGCATTGTGTTTTTATGTGTGCTTTGGTGTATAACATGTTGTGTGCATTTATGCATGATTTGATATATATGGAAAACAAAGAACATTAGAGTTAGAGAGCATGATCATAGGTGTTTAGGAACTGCTATTTATTAGTGTGTGCATCATGCATCACTAATGATTTGTGACACAAGAAATCTCAGATTTTGTGCTTGACAGGTGTAGATGGCTAGTCGCGGACGAGGACGCAGAGGTCGTCCACGGGGCTATGGCCCACTGCCTCCTGTTTTTAATCCACAGACTTTTATGGAGACTATGGGCGCGTTACAGTTGCCACTATTGTACAGGCTAGTGTAGTCGGGGGTCAAGGAGGAATGAGTAACCTCCGAGGTTTAAGGGCATCATCCCAGGCATTACCCGGGAAGGAGGAGACTCATGTAGTGACCATTGGTTGATCAGTTGAAGGTATTGGAGGCCATAGAGATTACCTTCGCTACTACATGGATCAGGTTAGCGGCTTTTCAGCTAGCGAGTGAATCCTTGATATGGTGGGATTGGGTGAAGACCTCCATAAATGTGGAGGCGATGACTTGTTCAGAGAGCTCTTTATAAGCAAGTTCTTTCCAGTCGCGAGCATGTCAAGGCGGAGTTCTAGACTTGGCGGGGGGGCTGTGGCAGTATTGGAGTACATGTTTGGTTCACCCAGGCTTCTTTGTTTGTAGATGACTATGTGGCCATAGATGCGAGGTGAGGGGTTGAGGATGGTCTAAGGCCCGTCAGTGAGGCGGAATTATGGGACTATCTTACCAGAGATATGGAATGTATGGTTGGGACTGACCATGGCCATAGGGTGAGATAGCTTATGCTAAGAGCATCCAGGATCTCTTGGTGCTGTAGAGGAAGGAGGGTCGACCTTCTTCTGGGGTTCGGAGCAAGGATAGAGGACTTGTTTCCGGGATCATGGAGACGGGGCAGAGGCCTCAGAGCGAAATTGTCCGAGTTACTGCCTTCGGGGCGAGGTGGGGAGTAGGAGCCTGAGCCAGGCTGGGGTAGATGCTTTGTTTCATACGCTGCGCGGCCTGGGCGTATGAGAGGGATTGTCCATAGGAAAGAGCAAGGATCCGGGTTTTGGGATGCCCCGGTCAGTCATCGATGGGACCGGCACGGAGACCACGATTTGTTCCCCTGATAGGTCGAGGAGACATGTATCGGGCTCGGGTCTTGCCACAGCACCTTGGTTGCAGGCAAGCCCGAGAGAGGCCAAGTTATGGGTAAATTAGGGACGGGGCCCACGGTGATTCCAGAGGACTGGGGACTGTCTGCCGCATACATTGCACCACATGCGAGATAGCAAACCATGTGTTGATACGATTACTTTCTTACTCTTTTCATTTGTGACGAGTTTATTTGATTCTTGGTGCATCTCATTCATTCATTCTTGCATTGTGTAGAAAGAGAATTGGGCTTAGAGGTTGAGACCTTGGAAAGTCGTTGCATGTCGTTTCTCCCCTAGGGACTAGGGTGAGGTTGATCGAGATATATCAGGTTGTGTTTAGAGATCTCGGGGATTCTACTTATGGTGGACCTTGGGTTCGCTGGACGTGGCCAGTTGTATCTGGCTCTTGGCATGGATTGGTGGACGGCATCGGGTCGTCATTGGTTATGTCGATATGAGGGTTGTGCTTACACACGGGATGGTCTTTGTGTGTTATGTTCCGGGGATAAGCATGGTGCTTTACGGACAAGTATCACGACGCTCGAGTGGCGCGAGCAGGGTTGTTCGGTTGGCTATTAAGCCTTACCTTAGGGACGGAGTGAGACGGGGTGAGTCTACCTGCAGTGGTTTGTGGTACGAGGATGTTTTTGGGATGAGCTACCGGGATTACCTCTACAGGGATGTAGACTTTGTTATTGGAGTTACACCTGACTTCGTCATCCATTTCTATGACTCCATAGGATGGAGCCGAGTTGAGTTGCGAGGGAACTCAAGGTCGGATACATGATTTTATTGGGCTGGGTTTTATTAGGCTAGAGTACTTCACCTTGGGCACTCCGGTTCTATTTGAAGGATAAGACCCTTCGCTGTCTGTATCGACTATCGACTAAATAAGGTTCACGATCAGAATCGGTATCCGTGCAGAAGTTGATGATTTATTTGATCAGCTGAGAGGGGCGTAGGTATATTCTAAGATAGATTCCCTTACCGGTTATCATCAGTTGAGAGTTAGGGAGGCAGATATCCCTAAGACAGCGTTTAGGACGTGGTATGGGCATTTTGAGTTTACAGTGATGCCTTTCGGATTGACGAATGTGCCAGTGGCATTCATGGATCTCATGCACGAGTGTGAACCTATTTGGATCAAATTATTGTGGTCTTTTTTGACGACATCTTGATATACTTCCAGTCTGAGGAGGAGAATCAAGATCATTTGAGGATTGTTCTCCAGGCACTTAGGGATCATCAGCGTATG